>CATIWF010023535.1:0-12099 GCA_949630135.1 Balakata baccata | reverse complement strand
TTGTAATTAATGAGTTAATATATGCGAGACATGATGTGAAGAATAATGAGCACTTTATCCAAATCGAAATTGTATTTTTGTTTGATTTGTTCTGGTAGAAATCGGTTCTGATTAGATTTTTATGGGATTATTTTCATAGCTTGTGTTGGGTTAGGATGGACGATTCTCTTTAAAAATTGATTTTCAATTGATTCATTTTAAGCCAAAATTGTATTTCGTTAATTTGATTTAATTTCGAGTTGAAATTTAGGGAGAATTAATTTCGTAATTCATGTACAATTATTGTGGCTGTATACATATGATGTACCAATAAAATCAAGTATTTCACAAAACTATAGTGTCACTCACATATTATTATTAGGCAATTATGACCAAATTTGGTAAGCCAAGTTGTTTTTTTGGTTATTACTTCCCATGTATGATGGCAGCAGAATTTCTTACTTGTTTTGACTATTTGCTATTGTAACTAATTAAAATTTATTCCCATATATAACTCCTTTGGGAATTGAAATTTCTCATATAAATTGGTGATCATTGCAGCCAGCCTCAAACATCCAACATTTCTCCCTCATTGGCTACCAGGTGAGCTGAGCTGAGCTGATGATGATACTCATTTTTCAATTTCTTTCTTCCATCATTTATTCGGGGTTTCACTGATTTCATGCTAACATGAGAAATTGGGCCTTCCATGGATTGGCAAGTGATATAGTTAAAAACTTGAAAGAAGTACTGAAGAGAAGATTGCTTTTTTTTTTTGTCAGCTTAGAAAAATCAAAAGGTCTATTTTTGCCATTTTTCTTTAGCAAAATAAGCAAAATATATATGATATGCTATTTTGTGTGTGTGTGTGTGTGTAGGATGCTTGACGGCAGAGTATCCACTCGAACTTCTAGACTGCGAAATATAAATTACACAAGAAAACTCAGAAATGATATTGAAACGGAAAAGGTAATTGGAAATTCATCCTCTTCGCATCCTAATTAATCTCCATCAGAGTTTTAAATCTTTATGGTATTTTACAGGCCAAATTATCTATATTATTTCCTAAAGCTTATTGCTATGAACTTCGATGCTCGATTCTTGGAAAGAAAAACACTGAAATGAAGGAGATATTACAAGCTCTTAAGAATGAGAAAGCTCATAAAGAAGGTAATTCTTTCAAAAATAATTCATTATTCATGTAATTTATTACTTCAGAAATAATATATGCCAAAGGAATAAACATGTGAGAATATATATATTAAATTCAGTATATCATAAATTATCGTAATGATATGATAATAAATTTTGCCTCCATTATAAAACAATCTCTCTCTCTCTCTTTTTCAACAATCTCTCTTGTATAAATTAACTTTATATAAGTAATTTTGTGGTTTCAGCTGAATTCCAAGCTTTGAAGGAAGAGCTACAAAAACTGAGTCAAACCTATAAGCAGCTCAAAGGAGAAACGTAGAAGCGAAAATGTTTCATGTATATATATATATGGGAGCTAGACATCAGATGAAGATTCTCAAAATGAAGTAAAATCCACAATTTAGATTCACAATTGGATTTTCCTTGGTCCATAAATTATTAAATAAAAATTCTAAGTATGTTTTTTCTAGTTTCATGTTATTGGGTCATTCAATTTAACAGAAATTTCTTTCCCTCTATAAGAAGTGTTGGGCCTATATATAAGAGTGATGGAACTAATTACTTTAAAGTTTAAATTGAAGTTAGTTCCACCACAATTATAAATCCTTATTTTATCCCTTAAATTTCCTATGTGAGTTTGTTTCTAACAAGCTATAATGTATGGGAAAAGGTTCCAATATTATTCACCACATATAATATGATGAAGAAGAAAATATGTGAGAAGCAAATTAACAAGAACAGAAGAAATGGTGGCTATTAATTTGTATTAATTATAGTACGTAGTGAAACGGAAAAAAAAAATGACAGGAAGTGCATAATTTGGACAAGTACCTCAAGATCTCACTTAGAATATTGTCTCATTCATATAGTCAGATCCAGAGTACTCGCCCTTCTTGAATCTTGTTTATTGCTATTATCATTAGTATTATTTTGATCCCCTTTAACTACCTTCAATCTGCTAAGCTTTGATGATGGTGGTGAATACAGAGATAAAGATAACTCACTATCAACTTCGTCACTTTCCTCTAAACTCGGAGGAAGGCTTCCATGATCATCGTGATTTGCTGATGCTAATTTGAGTGATAAATCCAAATCAAGATTGCAATCTGCTGCTTTTCTTTTCATTGATTTCGATTCTTGGACATTGCCTGAAGAGATGATACTCTTGTTAAAACGACTAGTCGTGTTGTCCCCCAATTTGGTTTGCAGATTACTTGCACTGGGTTGAGATTGCCAAAATTTATGATTTTCCGGTGACCGGAGTTGAGGTCTGAGATCTTCCGATTTCCAAGTAGAGTGTGCAGCAAACGAGGAAGCAGACGTTTGGAAATTGGGACTAAGACAACCGAAATTGGTATTAATATTGTTGCCTCCTAAAATCCTTTGAGCCATTGTCCCATATAATCCTTGTCTGGTTTCGTCGACTATACACCGACCCATATGAGAATTATAAACAAATTTTTCTCGAGGATTCCAAGAAGCATCTCCATATCTTCAATAGAAAGAGGGATTTTTTTTTTTTATTAAAAAGAAAATTTCTTTGAAAAAATGAAGAAGGTGAGAAGGCAATTAACCCTACTAATTAAGCAGAAAGCAAACCAGAAAATCAAATATGTTTACTGATTAATTGTGGAGATTGATGTTTAATTATATATACCTGGAAGGAGTAGAAGCGTGGCGTTGTTTGTAGCCTTGCAGCATGGGAAGTTGGCTGAGGTTATAAATATGGCGATCTCCACTTTCCACAAGATGCCTATGATCCGCCATGACTGTTCATATATATAATGAAAATCCCATCTTTAATATTCATTAGTAATAATTATGAATTTACATGCAAAAAAAGAAAATTTCAGATGAGGAAAAATTTAATTATGCAAAATTAATCTAATTAAGAGATGTATACCTTGACTTGGATCATCAATCTTCTTGCTTCTATACATCTAATTAACCAAAATCATAACCAAATTAAGAAAATGTTAATTAATATTAAAAAGATCACATCATATACCTCAAATCTCAAATTAATCTAATTTGTAGAATTAAAACCTGTAAATGGCTCTTGACATGAGCAATGCTTAGTCCATTAACATTCATCAATTGAAGAACCAACTTAGGAGTTGCTCCTGCACAAAAAGGAATCAAGAAAAGAGGACAAAAAGGAAAACCCCATTAAATTATAGCTTGATGAAGATCGAATTGAAAAGATTTTGTTGAAAGATTTTGAGAAATATATATAGAAAAGAGATATGAAGATTACTATCTTGACCACCAAGTCGTTCCACAGCTTTAACAAAGCAAAGATGAAGCTCAGGAGTCCATCGAAGCCTAGGCATCTTGGATCTAGCATAAGGCCTAACAGATGACTTCTTCTCATTCTCTTCAACAGTACTATTGCTTGAGCTACCTCCATTTTTAGGCCTAATACTGTTTTCATCTTCATCATTCTCCCCACTTTCACTCACTACTTCTTCATTTTGTCTTGTCGTCTTTGAGCATCCTGTTTGCTCACTTTCTTCCATCTTTCTTAATTTCCTCTTTCTCTATCCTTAAACCTATGACTACTAATTCAACTACATAAAACGACACCGATATACAGATAATTTGCCTGAGATTTTTAGGGTTTACAGATTTGTACTTAATTAGGACAAAAAAATGAATTAGCTAGGGATTAGGGCCAGTACTAGAAAGTGACCATAATTAATCAAAGAAGATAATCTCTCGTCTTACTCCATGGCTGGATACCCAGAAAAAAAAAACTGAAAAAATGATAATAAACAAAAAAGAGAGCGTGTAGGGTAGAAGACACGAAGCATTGATCCTAGCAAAAATCAATAAAAATCATCACATAGGAAAAAGGCCAAACAAAAATGAGTTGCAGTTTTTCTGTGAAAAAAGAGGAAATAGGAAACCCTAGATCTTGACAAACAAGATTGTCTTTCTCTATTTCTTAAATTGGGAAATGTAAACAATACAATTATTCACCTAAATTTTTGTACGTACATTTTTTTATTATTATTTTTTAATATATATAATTATGCTATGTATGTATATATTATTGATGATATTATTAATATGTTATGATATATTACGATTACATATGCATGTATCGTGTATGTATGTGTATGCATGCACATATAATCCACTGAAAGAAAAAACTTTTTCAAGTCTTTATCGTGCAGAAAAAAAAACAATTATTTTTTTATGAAAACATAGAAAACTTGGATAGATGAAAGAAGTTTCATATATAACGTTTCAGCAATGGCAAATATGTTTTCCTTTTTCTACTTTGAATTTAATTGTCGGAATTCAGTTTCAACTTTATGGTGGACTCTTGTTGTCTCTTAATAATTAATTAAATTTTTACTATTTTTTTTTGGTAATTCCCTATATGGTGCGATCAATAATATAAATGTCAATTAATATTAACAAAAAAATAATATATATGCAAAATAATTATTATTTTATATAAACTGTGACTTGATTAGTTTATAAATTTTTTAAAAATATAATTTAAATAAAAAAAATTTTAAAGTCAATTTTCTCTCGGATGAAATAAAAGAAGATTAATAAATAGGTTTTGATATAACTGCATTAAAAGGTTGTAAAATTAATATTTGATTGGAGAGTTAAATAATAAGGTTATTTTGGATTAGGAAAGTTAATTTTTAGAGTCTCAATCAAGTAAATAATTCAAATCTCTGTTATAATTTTTTTTTTTAAAAAAGAAAAATCTTGTCATATGAGTGTTTGCTATTAATGTTATAATTGTTTTTAATTTTTTTTTTCAACTCTACCATTTACTTTAATATTAAATATTTCATAATTTTCAAACTTTATAAAATTTTAAAGTCTATTAATTCTAAGAGGTATTATAATTAATTATTTATTATTTTTATGTAAAATTAAAAATGGATAAATTCATTAATGGAAAAACTGTTGGGCTGCATATAAGGTAAATAAAATGACAATATAATATGTAATTAGGGATGGAAGTGAAGACCATGTGTGTGTGTGTGTGAGCAATTGGGGGCATAACATTGTGTAAACTCTATCAGCAGATTGGGGTGATCATCAAATGCATGTGTTTGATGCTCTGTTCTCTAACTCAAAAGAAGATTTAGAAATTGCCTTTTTATTGCATCCAATCACGAGATCTGATCCTCTTTTGGCTTCATCATTTCCCACCATTAATTAAATCTTCTTTTCTACTCCAAAATAAATAATTAATATCATTTTAATTTTGTAAACCACAAGAATTTATTCCATTTATACGTTTTTTGATTTCTAAATAAAATTATAAAGACACGTTTGGTAAACCCAAAAAAAAAAAAAGAGAAATAGAATTCTAATTTTTAATTAGTATTTTGAGATTCCAATATTTCTATTTGGTATATTGATATGAATAAAATTTAAAATTAATTCAAAATTAATAATAGGAAGAATATTCAAATAAATTTTAAATGGCAACAAAATTTTCATTTACAAACATAATTATAATTCAACTTTTCCAACAATAAGTGATTCATTTTATATATAATTTTTTTTTAATAAAAATTGAGTTCAAAATTTAGAAATGCATTCAATTATTTCAATTAAATTTACACAATTTTAGCGTTATTAATTATTATATATATAAATTTAATAAATGAAAATCATCTGCATATATGATTTCAGGGAATGGCCGGTGTATAAATGGGAGAAAGGTATTCGGTTTAGAGTTAGAAGGGAAACTTTTTCATTCCTCCCACGTGTATAAGCCTTGCATTTATTAACCTTTTAATTACAAACCCAAATCAATGTCCTTTTCATTAGCTGCTCTTCATTATTCACAAGGATCTTGCGTTGAAACACTTGTACAATCTATTTTATCTCTCTTTTTATAATTTTGTTTGCAAGAAAATAAATTTTATTGATTCAAACTATAATAATAGAAATATATATAAATTCAGTAAAATTAAAGGTGTTAAAAGGATTTGGTATATCTTGTTGATTCACTTGGGTAATATGATTATGATCAACACGAATATAATTTATTTATTAAACGAGTCACACGAACACGATACGAAAATTAAACGGATCACACGAACATTACACGTTTAACTTTCGGGTCGTATTTGGGTCATAAAATCCAATACGAACACGAGACAATTATGTTTTTTTGAGTCATTTGATATGACACGATTATACTTTTTAGGTCATTTAATACGACACGATTATATTTTTTTTGGTTATTTAATACGATATAACACGACTGACACGACATAAAAATTATATTTATATATTAATTTTTATAAAATAATACTATTACCCTTGACATTTCAGTAAACTTATGTGTTGTAAACGGATTGGGTTAGGTTGATACGACACGATATGAAAAAATTAAACAGGTTGTAATGGGCTCTCGTGTCAACCCGTGACACAACACAATTTGAGTCATGTTATAAACAGGTCGATCAGTTTATGACACGAACCCGTATAAGTTCAACACTAATCCACTAATTTTACGTATTTTGCGTGTCGGGTTCACATATAATGATCCATTTTGATGCCCTAGTAAAAATCATAAAGAATAAAACAGTGAAAAAATTTACAGTATTCAAATTAATAGCATAATAAGTCAGCTCAAATCTTATAAATTTGATAATATTATAATGACTAGAATATATATTATTTCAGTTCTGTAACATACTAACGATCATAATCTAATTTTATATATCTATTGAATCGAATATGTTTTATATATCTGAATCACCCACAAATAAAAATGCATCTATAAGACAATGAAAATAAAATGTCATAATAAGATGATAAAACCAAACGACGCAACAAAATAACGAAATCACGAAAAATAAAATAAAAATCTAGATCTATGTGAAATAGCTGCTTATTTTAGAAATAAATAGATAAAAAAGATGTAGAGTAATTTCAGGTCAATAATGTCTAAAAATCGTCATTCCTTATTTAAAAAATATAGTGGCCAAAGAAAGAAAGAAGAAAAAATTGAGAGAAAATGAGACTAGAGTTTTGATTGGAAGAATTTTATTTTTATCTTTTATTTTTTAAAATTTTGAATATACAATGTAGCAATTTTTTTTTTTTTGGTAAATAATCAAAGATTTCAGAAAATATTCAAATTTTTTCATAATATATATGAAAGCTAGACGATGCAGGAGTTTTTCTCTGTGCGTGAGAAGGAGGTGTTGATTATCCCACATCAATTAGCTATAACATTATACTACTTTTAATGTTTCAACAATCCTCCTCTCTTTGAATTAGCTTTTAAAAAGAGAGGTTCAAAACCCATTACTCTATGGATTTTGGAATTCCTTATAATTTTGGATTTTATATATTGTTAACTTAGCTGAATTAGATACTAATTTTAATGGCATTAATTAGCTCGAGGTGCTAATTCAGTGTGATTTAAAAGGTTATTTTAATTGAATTCTTACAAAAGATCGGAAAATTAGGGGAAAATATATATAAAAAAGCAGGAAATTTCTTGTAAGCCGTCGAAAACACAAATTTATATTGCCAAGGCTAAAAATAATTATTCAGATGTTGTCCAGGTACTAGGCATATGCAGTACAAACAAATTCTTATTACAAATCTCACAATAGCTGTATAAATATATAATTGATTTTGTTGTTATTCATCATATAAATAACTACAGTCTGATTCTTTGAATAACTATAATAATAATAATCTTTCAAATAGCACACAGCTAGAGATAGTAGTTAATCTTAAAATCAATCACTAAAATAAGATCATACTGTATGAAATTAATTTTAGAATTAGATGAACTTTGCAGAGTCGGATTTGATAGTTATGAATTCCATCATTACTTTAAAATTACTTAAATTAATCCAAAATTAGTTATATATACCACAATTGAAAGTTGTATGTGTCAGCTACATAAGAAAAAAAGATACATATTAAAAATACTGGTATTATTATTATTATTATTATTCAAATGTGTAATATATTTATGATAATATAAAATCGATAAAACAAAGAAGGTAGTGATGAGGAAAGGTTCACTCCAACACCTAGCCTGTGAAGTCAACTCCTAACAGTAGTTTGGTGCTCTTTATCTTGTCATTTATATAATTTTAATATTTTTTTTTTCTGAACACTCAAAATTTTTAATTAATTTGCATGAGACTACGTGAACCCTATTAATGCGGATCTACCATGCATCATTTCATTTGAGAATGAGCATGTCTGTCGGCTTATACAACTTGTCCCTTTACTTCACCCACCATTTTATTAATTAACATAGTTTAAATTTAATATTATAATTACATCTACTAGCTACTTCATCTTAATTAATTAATTAATTAAACTCATGCATGTTCAGTTGGACCATATTATATACATGCATGCATGTGTTAATGGCAATGACCATGTCATGTTTTGATCTTTAATTACTTTGAAGCTTCAAAGATGTTTCATAGACCAACTCCAGTTTTATTTATGCATTTGTTGGGTTTTGTGGTCTTTGTTTAGTTGTACAAGGTATTCCCTTTAATCCCCTTCTACATTTCTTTTTCTTTCCCAATTTAATAAAATTAAAGTGAAATTCATATGCCACTTATGGAATGCAAATCTATTAAAGTGAAAACCTATATATATATATATATATATATATATTGGTTTTCTTAGACTCTTAATCCAGTGACTTTACATGAAAATCTAATTAAATTCCTGTAATTGCCGCTGGGCTATATTTTTAATATTATTCATAATGACCATTAGAATATGAGATATAAAAAAACTTCCAGTTTGAGTTTTTATATATTAAATTTATATTTTTTTAGCAATTTAATTTTTTATTTAAATATTTCAATAATATGGTCGCGCAACAGGTAAAAATAAATAAAATTGGAAAAGGATAAATAAAAATATAAAATAAAGGGAAATACTTGTAGCCCAATTAGTTGAAGATTATGGAAGTCTTCCAAATTAACAACTCAAGTTGCGAACCCTACAGTCTTCTTTCCCCAAACTTGTAATCAATAAAAAAGTAAATTAAAGGCTTCGTCGTTTAGATCGAAAGATTTTAAAATCCATGTATTTTATAAAATTTATGGATTATAAAAATTTTATCATTTGGTTTGACTATAAAGTATATGGATTGTGAACTTACACTTATATTTGATTCAATGATCACAATTAATTTTCAATTCATGGATTAAAAATTAATTTTTAATTTTACGCTTTATTAAATATTGATAATTTAGTATTAATTAAGCATATACAATCAATTTCACTATATATTTAAAAATTTTAAAAATAAAATTTGTTATTTTGAGAGTTCAAAAATAAAAAAAAAATAAAGTTATTATATGTTATAATATTTAATTGCATTGCTAAAAATATTTTTATTAATACATTAATGCATATTAATATTATATTATGCAAAATAATAATAATAAGTTGAAACTAAAAAATAATAATTTTTGTTTTTTAGGACTAAAAAAGTTTTGGAATATTATTAATTTATTATGGACAATTTTGAAATAAAAAAATTTGTTAACAATCTCTTATTTATCAAAATCGATGAATTTTGAATTTTACCACTTAGGAGGTGGGAAATCAAAATTTTCAAAAATAAAAAATTTTAGTGGTAAGAGTTTTTCCAAAATCTAAGAATTTTAATATTTTTTAAATAATAAAATAATGAATTTTATATTTTATAAATTGTTCAAAATCTCTAATTCAAAATCACTCAGTGTAAAATAAATTAGGAGAAAGGTAAAGCTTAAGATAAGGTAGGTGGAGAGAAGTTTTCATGGATGCCCATGCAGTTCATGCGCTTACCAACTCTTCCACACACTCAATCAATTATTTCACTTTAATTAATTATTTATTAATAATATTAATGGAATTATGGATATTCTTGCCCACTGTTATTTCATTCTTCCATTTGAATTACACTCATTCTCTTACCCAACAAACAAAAACTTACTTCTTATCCTTTTATACTCCCCGGATTATTTAAATTAGGTGGCCCCCTTACGTAATTATGGAACAATTTCTTTTTTAAAAAAATTCAACAAATTATAATATATAGTAATAAATTATTAATAATTTGAATTTTTTTGTTTTTAATCTGGATTAATTATCCACAGCGTGTCGGATAAGACTTCAAATTGCGATAAAATATTTTTTCAAAAATTTTAAAATAATTGTATACGAATAGTTCAAATTTAAGAAGAAAAAGTGTCGTGCCAACTTATTCCTTCTATTTTAGTTCAATAATTTAAAACTTTAACAGCTAATAAAAGATTCGCTTTGTTGAAATAATTATTTATCTTCTAGTAACGCTAATTTTAATATGTATTATAATAATTTTGACCTCAATCCTTTAAAAAAAAATTGTATAGCTTACTTTTTTTTTGCATTATTATAATCTGTATCCAAAAATCTATAGATCATAACTAATTCGATTCAAATTAACTATTGGTTTATTATACAGAAGAGTTCTCTGAGTACAAATTTTTTATATATATAAGACTTAAACTTAAGATTTTACTTAAAGGAAATAGATGTTAAATCACCTCAACTAACCATATATTAGTTAACTCATATTCTATTTTATGTAAGATAATTTTTGAAATAATTTATATAAATTCGTGGTAAAAGTTGAACCTAAGAGAAAATGCACCATTTTCAATTAATAAGGAAATGTTGTTTTCAGATTAGATAATAGTATGATTTCTTTACGAATATTACAAAATAAACTATAATTTGCATATTTACTTGATTCAAATTGAAATATATATATGTGTGTGTGTGTGGGGTGAGCAAAGGTCAAACCCAATTTCTTCCCCAAACGCCAAAACTATATATTATGAAATTCCCTTCACATCAAATACGTATGCATGGTTTGGAAGAATAAAATTAATTAAATGATAAATTAAACATAATAAATACTGCAATTCATTAATCCCGTCAAAGGTATAAATGGCCTTCTTTTCATATATATCTCATGGGTCCGGCATATATATATATATATGCAGAGACGAAGTTTGATTCGAAATTTTGGATGAAAAAAATACAGTAATCATTCTCAGTAAACAAATATTTATCATAAATTTTAAGTATATTATATTTGTAAAAAATTTTCAAAATTTTATAATTTTTAAAATGAAATGAAAAATATTTATTATAATTTTGGAAGGAACAAATATTAAAATGAAATGAAAAATATTTATTATAATTCTTAATTATACTATATAAGGAAGTTTCAAAATTTTAGAAAGGCGACGGCCTCCTGATAAAGCTCCGCTCCAACATTATATGTTACGTCTTCTCCTCTTCACATCCCCTATTTATTACAATTAGATGGCCTCTTGGACTTAACGTGTTTAATTCTTTTTTATTTTTTTTTTATCTATTTGGGTTTTTTAATCTTTGATTCGTGTTTTTCACTCTGTGAATCTTAGTAAATTTTACCCATAAAATTCAAGATCGGTTAATATTCTCATGTTTTACCTTCTATTCCTTAAACTCAAAATTTCTCTTAACATTATTCTCTCCATTTGTACCCAATCTCCTCTACAAATACAATATTTCATATTATCATCTCTATCTAAATATTAATTATAATTAATATGCTGGATATATGTACAAATACCTCTTTTTCTTTTTTTTTAAAATTTTCTGTTTTTTTTTTCTTACTATTCTACCTTCGTGTTATATTTTTTTTTTATAAGCAAAATTTTTTATTAATCATATGAGGAGAAAACCAATGTTGTAAAAACCGGACCGGTCAATGAACCGAAAAAGATAGAGAGTCAAGGGTTAGAGATTCAATCGGGATTGAACCGGTCAAAGTAACATTTTATCAAAATATAATTTTTAATAAGTTCATACACAATAAAATATGAAAAATAAATAAATTAAATCTATTTTATACATAATTATATTTTCAAATATTAAAACTTATAATTTTTATAATTT
>CATIWF010023523.1:0-80350 GCA_949630135.1 Balakata baccata | reverse complement strand
ATCATGGACTTTCATTAATCAGTTTAAGATCTATATCAATTCATATGCAAATGAATACTAATATAATGAAAGAATGCCTTTATGAATGTGTACACTAAGTGCTTAAGGCGATTGCCTTTTGGGCACATCTCTAACACAAGGAATGGAGTTAAAGCACATAATCAGTATCCAAGATGTCTCTGAGTACCTCAAGTTTATGGATACATGCACCATTGCTATGATAGAGTATCATTGACCTTTGAATAGATAATCCATATGACTTTCTCATAGCAGGTCATCCAATGTACTTGACTACTTTTAGAAAGCATCCATATGTTAACTTTGAACATCTCATGCTCACAGCTTATGAGATCTACTGCCTGATCCAATCAAGGAGTATAACATGTGCTTGTCTATCCGAATGAACAATGTCTCATCTTGTTGGTCCTACGACTAGGGCTAATTTAGATACTAATATAGTTACACATGATAGGAATATCATTATCATGATCCCATCATGATTTCCTTATGCTATGTTTCATATCATGGACTTTAATTAATTAGTTTAAGATCTATATCAATTCATATGTAAATGAATACTAATATAATGAAAGAATGCCTTTATGAATGTGTACACTGAGTGCGTAAAGCGATTGCCTTTTGAGCACATCTCTAACAATCTCCCACTTGTACCAAAGCCAACTGCCATTATACATTACACTATGGTCGATGATATGACTATCATATTCCTTTTGGATTTTGGTCTAGTGACTTGATCAGATATTTTCTGATCAGTGGGAACTCGTTCTCTCATTACATCACGTCTACCATTAATTTCTCTGATCAATTGATAACGTTTAGTACATGTTTGGACCTTTTGATGAGGCCATGATTCCTTTGCACATGTAATGACTCTATTATTGTTCCAATCATATTAGATTTACAATACTAGGAATCACTTCTAAGTTTATGATGAATTCCCTTATCCAAACTGCTTCCTCAAGTGTGCCTATTCCATATCCTGCATATAGAGTGAGTAGGATATCTAGTTCTAGATTGAGTGCGCCTACTTGACACCTCTTATCCAGTCAGTCTGAGAATGAGGCTTAGGTCATTAGATACTATGAGAATATGGGCTACTTATTTAAAAAGAAAATGAAATATGGAAATACATTAGTAACATGAATAATGTGGTGAAAAATGATATGAAATGTAAGGTGATATGATTATAAATATTATGAGAAATTATATGCTATTCTCATAATTGATATACGCTATAACACCTTGTACCTATGGATATCCCTTATACTTGCATTATGTTATCATGTATAGCATGAGAATAAGACAGAGTTATGTTTATAATGAGGGATAAATTTTTTTTGGATCATATAACATTATCACTGTGACATTTAACAATTTCCCATAGCATCACGGCTTGACTATAAACATAATATTTTACATATGCTAACAATTCAGGTGCTATATTCAATTATTTCAGGTAGAAAGTTCAAGACCAAATATGCATTTACACATCATTGCATATTTATTAATTTATACATATGTAGATATACAACCCAAAATATAGATGTCATGTTCCTATACATATGTGCAATGCAAGGAGAGAAATTGGTGAGGCTCGGCCGGTGGCCTGTGATCCATATCTTCTATATAGTATGCACCTCCAAAATGAGCTAATTATATGACTCTTTCTGAAAAAATGATGCAATTTGGTGAGTTACGAATCAGTGAGAATAACCGTCAAAAGTTTTCTAAAGTACCTAGCAAATCAAAATTACAAATAATAATCGTCATTTATATGCATTTTTTATGTCATTATATTTATCAATATCATATGAATATAAATAATACTAAATCATGTAAACATTTCATTTTTCTTATGCTTATGTTATTTTCTTATTGTTGTGATCAGGCTAAACAGACACTGTCCCGGGTTTCTATGTGAACATTTGCATTTGCTAGCTAGCTTGATCATTTATAACATTTGTATATTTGTTAGGCCATAGGCCTTTTCTTTTGTCTTTGAACATTTGTTTGGGCCATAGGCCTATTCTTTTGCTTTTCAATACTATTTAGCTAGTCACAACGCCTTTTAAGTCCATATGCATATGCATTTGCAACTATCATTATACATTTCAGTCAACTTTTGTCTTATACAAAGAAAACCTGTACATGTAATCCAAACATGTACTTTACATTCAATACAGTCTCATTGGCCATATCATAGCAATCATGTAATTCAAATAAAGCAAATCAAGTCATATTAGACGTAGCACATACCAAATAATTTATTTGATAATTAAAATCACCTATTTCTTTTGATATTGAGCCTCTAACTTATTGTCTTTCATTTCCCCGAGGCTCTCCAATGTGTTGTGGGCCTAATTGAATGTATACTTGGTCAATTGGTAGCTAAATAAACTTAATAAAATTTTAAAAAATTGAAATATGCATTTTAAGGACCACTAACTAGGGTTTGGTATCATAGTAGTGTGACCTTCATATATTCAGTAGCTTATAACTTTTTCTATACTAGTTCTTTGTATGAAATGAGTGTTCTATTTTCTACCCTGTTTCTGCCCTTAGGCAGTTTTAGGACACCAAATTTGCTTCTCTATATCTTACAACATGTAAGTCATATTTGTATGAAACTTTGTATGAACATAGATATGTCAAAATGAAATATTCTTCATGTTGAAAACTTTCATCTATTCTACCTTTAAAGTCCTCATATGGTCGGGAAATTTTGACTGGTCAGAAATAGGGTTGGCATCCGGACCAGTCTAAATTTTAAAGGCCATAACTCACAACCTATATAACATGTTGGGGTTTCATTTGTTCCAAAATTTAGTTAAGACATATACCTATAACGTTTGTGTTTTGACCATTTGCATATTATGTCTATAAGGAGCTCAAAATTGGCAAACAACTAACTAGACATGCACAGGACACTAAGCAGGCAGCTCAAATATGGAATAGACATTTCTCTCTTGCCTATAACTCAACATCCGCCCATAAGTTGGTCCTGAAATTTGGCATAAAACTAGATAACACATATATTTACAACTTTTATATTTTGAGTTTCATCAATTACCAACTCTATCATTTAAAAACAGAATCAAAATGGTAAATAATTCAGCTAGGTTCCTCAATTGAACTAGTTCCAGTCTAATGCCAATATCTTTCCACAGACACCAAATCATGCAAAACTATTTATATATTTATAAATCTAAGCATAACACTACAAGTTTGGTGTTTTATACTTCTTCAAAATCAGTGTCTAACATGAAGAAAATGAGACCCCAATTTGGTAGTATAGAAGCAGAATTCGAGAATTTTGGTACATAATATTTAGCAACTTTCTTACCATAAATCATGACCCATCAACACCGAAATCATGATTAACAACAAAAAAGGAATAATTAACTCACCTGAGGACCAATTTTTGGCTTGAGCTTTTGAAGAAGAACTGAAAAAAATGGAGAGAAGAAGAAAAGAAAGCAATTGGGTGAATGGATAAGGAGCAGCTTCTTTCATTAATCTTTCTACCCTAATTGCTGCAGCTCTAAGTCTGGTGTAACTATTAAGATTAGTAGTTGTGATTCTGTTCCTGATCTCATATCTGAGGCCCTCTTCAAACTTTCTACATTTGTCTCTTTCAGTAGAGACCATACAGGTGGCATAATGAGAGAGTTTATTAAGTTGTACCTTATATTCTGCCACGGTCATGTTTCCTTGCTTTAAATTCAGGAACTCTCTCCTTTTCTCATCTTTATATGCATATGGAATGTAGTTATTTTGAAATTTCCTAACAAAATCATCCTAGGTAATAATAGGGGGTTATACATCACTACCAGGAATTGTCTCCCACCATTCATATGCATTACCCTGGAGCAAAGATGCTGCATAATCAAATTTTTCCTCAAGAATACATTTCATCATATTTAATACCCTTTGTGTTCTCTTGAGCCAAGTCTCAGCCTCTGTTGGGTCGGTGGTGCCATAAAAATTAACTGCACCATGTTTCCTTAGCTTGTCATAGCGTCTTTCCCTCAACTTTTCTGGACCTTGTATTTTCTATTCTAGATTCTCATAGGGTATCTCTGCATGTAAGGATTGAGAGGCATATACTGGAGCCCTAACTCCTAATGCAGGCTAGTCTCTATATGGGTAATGAGATGCTTTATGTGAGTAATGTTCGGCCTACCTTTCTCTCCTTGGTGAATTATGTTCTACCATGGCCTTATAACATATTAATAATTTTTCCAGATATGGTTATTTATACTTGATTAAAGAAAAGTTTGAATCTCTTGATAAATTCAAGATTTTTAAGACTGAAGTTGAGAACTAGCTGGGAAAAGTTATTAAGATTGTTAGATTTGATAGAGGTGGAGAGTATTATGGCAAATATGGTGTAACAGGGCAAACAAAAGGCCATTTTGCCAAATACTTAGAAGATTGTAGAATAGTGGCTCAGTTCACTATGCTAGGCAGTCTTGAATAGAATAGTGTGGCTAAAAGTTGGAATCGCACCTTGAATGAAATGGTAAGAAATACGATGTCAAGGTCTAATCTTCCAGAATTTTTATGGGGTGAGGCTATTAGAATGGCATTATATATCCTCAATAGAGTCCCCAGCAAATCTGTGGCCAATACGTCATTTGAGTTATGGACCAATAGGAAACCTAGCACGAGTCACCTCCGAGTTTGAGGTTGTCCTTTAGAAGTACATCTTTATAATCCTATTGTAGGTAAATTGAAATCTAGATATACTCATTGCTATTTTATAGGATATGTAAATCTTTCTAAAGGGTACAAGTTTTATTATAATGAAGAGGGTTCTAGAATTGTGGAATAACTGACTATTAAATTTTTAGAGTTTGATGTAGTTGATAGGTATGATCACTCTAAGATCAATAGACAGGAACAACATGATAAGGTAATGAATATTCCTATGAAATTTGCTATTTCTCCTTATTATGTGGTCTATTTAGGTGAGAGTGAGTATGACATTGGTCATATTACAGATCCTACATCTTTTGAGGAAACTGTTTCTAGTTCCCATTATGATCTATGATGGATAACAAGGAGAGAGGAAATGCAATCTATAGATAATAATGATGTGTGGGAGCTTTTGAATTACATGAAGGTTGTAGACCTATTGGTTGTAAATGGGTTTATAAGACCAAGAAAGACTTCAAAGGAAATATAAAGAGGTTTAAATCTACATTAGTTGCTAAGGGATTTACATAGAGAGGAGGAATTGATTATAATGAAACCTTTCTCCTGTATCCTCGAAGGATACATTTAGAGTTCTCATAGCACTAGTAGTTCATTATGATTTAGAGCTACATCAAATGGATGTTAAAACTGCATTCCTAAATAGAGAATTAAATGAAAAGGTCTATATGAAACAACTCGAAGGTTTTTAAGAAAATGGTAAAGACCATCTTACGTGTAGACTTAAAAAGTCTATTTATGGTTTAAAACATGCTTCCCGATAATGGTACCTGAAATTTGATGATGTAATCACCTCTTTGGGTTTTGTTGAAAGTATAGTTGACAGATGCATATATCTCAAGATCAGTAGGAGCAAATATATCTTTCAATTATTGTATGTTGATGATATTTTGCTTGCATGTAATGATTTAGGAATATTGCATTAGGTAAAACAGTTGTTGTCTAAATATTTTGATATGAAAGGTCATAGAGAAGCATCTTTTGCTCTTGGAATTGAAATCCATAGAAACAGATCTCAAAACCTTTTAGGTCTCTCTCAGAAAGCATACATTGAGCAGATATTGAAGAGATTCAATATTCATGATTGTAAGTCTTGTGACGTACCAATTGTTAAAGGTGATAAATTAAACCTAGTACAATCTCCTAAGAATGAGGTTAAGAGAGAATCAATGAAAGCAGTGTCATATGCTAGTGCAGTAGGAAGCTTGATGTATGCTCAAGTGTGCACCAAATCAGACATTGCATTTGCAGTTGGTATTCTAGGTAAGCAAAAAGGAAAAGAGAATTATGTTTGCAAGTTGAAGAAAAGCCTTATAGCTTGAAGTAGGCACCAAGACAATGGTACAAGAAGTTTGAGTCTGTTATAGGGGAGAAAGGCTATAAGAAGACTACTTTAGACCATTGTGTGTTTGTGTAGAAATTCTCTAATGAAGATTTCATTATTCTTTTGCTCTGTATGGATGACATGTTGATTATTGGCCGGAATGTTTCTAGAATTGATGGCTTGAAAAAGTAATTGAGCAAGTCTTTTGCTATGAAAGACTTAGGGGCTAGCAAAGCAGATTCTTGGCATGAAAATTTTCAGAGATAGAAGCGCAAAGTTATGTTTGTCATAGGAGAAGTATACTGAGGACATACTTTAGAGATTCAACATGGACAAAGCTAAAGTGATTAGCTGTCCTTTTGCGAATCACTTTAAGCTCAGTTCCAAAAAGTGCCCTTCAACAGATAAAGAGAAGAAATAGATGAACAAGGTTCCATATGCTTCAGTAGTTGGAAGTTTGATGTATGCCATGGTGTGAACATGGCCAAATATCGCTCTTGCAATTGGAGTAGTGAGCAGATTCCTTTCAAATCTTGGAAAGGAATATTGAGTTGCAGTAAAGTGGATTTTCAAGTATCTTTAGGGTACTTCCAAAATATGCCAATGTTTTGGAGATAACAGACCTATGTTGGTTAGACACACGGTTGCAGATATAGCTGGTGATGTGGACTCAAGAAAGTTTACTTCTAGTTACCTGATCACTTTTGTAGAGGGAGTTGTGTCATGGCAGTCAAAGTTACAAAAGTATATCAGACAATCTACTACAGAAGCAGAGTTTATTACAGCAACTATAGCATGCAAAGAGTTGCTATGGATAAAAAAATTCTTGCAAGAACTTAGATTGCAGCAAGACAGATATCAATTATTCTATGATAGCCAGAACGCTATTCATCTTGGAAAGAATGCCTCCTTCCACTCGAAATCAAAGCATATTGATGTGAGGTATCACTGGATTAGAGATGTAATGGAGAAGAAGCTACTACAACTTGAGAAGATCCATACAGAAGAAAATGGATTACATATGTCGACAAAGATTCCTCCAAGATCAATCTTTGAGTTATGTCGGCAAGCTGCTGGAATTATGGAGCCTTTATGTAGTCGGGACGGGGAGATTTATTGTATGGGTCCCACCTCCATTATGGGCCCTGCTTCAAATATATATATATATATATATAAGCCATAAATGTTGAAAATTTTTAGCCGAATATGTTGAAGAATTTTGTTCATCAACTTGACCAAATTGTTGGCATTTTTATCAAAGTTTTCAGCAAAATTTTTTTTGCCTCCACCACCTTTTCCTTGAGGCCATTTGTGCACTGCAAATTGGTGAGGAAATTCAAGTAGTGAGAGGCTAGGCCAAAGAAAGTTTCTTTTGAGTGATTTAAGGGAGAGTTGGTTTTTGGGAATTTTATCAAAAAGAGTGAGTGATAAAAATAGTGAAAAAAATATTTGGGGTATTTTTTGGGAAAACACATGAGTGCCATTATTTTTGGGTTTATCTCAATTTGTTGTATTGCCTCTAGTTATTATCTAGAAAAGACTCTCTCTTTGTATCCATTAATTTTTATTAGCGGAAAAAATTTTTCGGACTTTGTTCCATCGACGTAACCCAAATCAAATGGTGAACCACGTTAAATTACTGGTGTTATTTTTACTAATCATTTTTATTCCACATTTATTTTACTATTTTACTCTCTGTGCCTGACAAACTTATCTAAAAAAAATTAAAGGTATTATTTCCCTTCAAAAATTTAATTAAAACAATCAAAAAAATCTAACAGAAACTAAGAAAAACAAAACTACTATATCACTGTAAAAATTAGAAGTCACACAACCACGCCAAACCAATTTAACAAAAGCAATTTCATAATAAACAAAACCGAACAAAACTTAAGAAAACAAAGTTGAAATCAAAGGAAAAACTTTGAAAATATAAAATGCAACATGCAACAGTAAAATGAAATGAATTTTTATGTTAGGTTTCTTATCTGTATCAGAAATAGCCTGTTATAGATTTGTAGAGCCCAAATCTAATGTCACTTTTCTTCTCTTTCGTCGATTTATTTGATGAGTCTAGTAAAATAACTCAATGAAAAAAGTTAGACGGATTTTATTAAAAAGGTGACATGCAGTAGTAAAATCAAAGGAAATTTTTTTAGGTTTCTTATCTGAATTGGAAAGAGAACGTCGAAGAACCTCCACATTTCTATTTCTCTTGAATGCACTTTTTGAATATCTCTATATTGGAAAATGAAGAAAGTATTTGCAACAAAAAATGTTAGAATGCGAGCATGGCAAGAAATTGAAGTGTTTCCAAACTAAAATGAAATTTGCGCCTTAACTTCTAATCAATTGACTGTGGATTCATAGGTTTTCTTGACAGTACACCTATATTTGATTGCTAATAAATTGAAATATAGCGCAAAAGAAGTTAACAATAGAGAAAATCAAGCTAGTGAGCATGTAAAATTTTAAAGAAAATAAACATTGAATTTAGAAAATGCTTGAAGAAAATAATTTATGATGAAAAAGGCATTAAAGAGTTACAATAATTCTTGACAAAGATAAAATGATGAAACTAAAACTAACACTAGACTGATGCTGAATTGAAAATTGATGATATTGAATTGGTTGAGTATTTACTTATGATTGTTATTTATTGTTGAATTGTCTGTTAATTTATTGAGTGATTGAGTTGGTCGATGATGCTCCACCTTCTGTAGCTAATTCTCCTTTTTTTTTATAGCAGTAAAGTTAGAATAACTGCTAAGCATGCTCTCCACTTTCTCTAACCACCTTAGTGCTAGCATATTCTAGCTGTTGCTCTGACATTTTTCTCTTTATTGTATCACACCACTCCTATTTTCCTAGAATATTATCTTAACTACTTCTTATCCAATGTCTCACTCCTTCATGCATCTGGACTTTGTATATTGCATATTCATGGTTTCGGGCTTTTATTCCATTTTGGTTTGGACTTTTTATTTTATTAGGCTACAAAAATCTGTTGGCAACAATTGTCTCTCATATATAATGTAGTCATAGACCATTACTATATGGATTATAAATTTCCAACTTTCTCCAAGCCTCTTTCACTTTGTCTTCAATCGTAAGTCCCAAGGTTTTATTTTCCTCTTTAGATCTAGAATTCCAAATTCGGGAAAAAGAGAAACTAGAGTATTTAAGGAGTTAGAGACTCATTCCCTACGAGAGAGTCCCAGTTAAATTCAAATTCAAGACCCTTTCCTTCCCTCTTCCTAAACCAAAATATTTCAATCCTCCAAAACCCAATTCATTCTTTCTTTCTTGTACCTATTTGTCTTCACCTTCCTTAAACCAAAACCCAACTTCTCCTCCAAATTTTGGCCAAGAAATTTCTAATAGCAAGAAAAACCCATCTTCTCTAAGCAAGATCCCTATCGCTGGAAACACTAAGGAACAAAACCCAAGAATCGTCGAGACTCATACCCATCGGCCTTCACAATCAAGACCCAAGCTGAGCAAAGCTTAAGCCTTTTCATCTCTTCTATCCTATCGCTTCAACTTCCCACCGACAGACTCGGGATCCTGTACTGTCGGCATTGCCCACAAAGTCCAAATCAATAGTTCTTCTTTCTAATTTTTTGATACCCATTTATGACACCTGAAAAAATCGTAATCTCCTTACCCCAAAAATCATCAAGAACGTTGATCTGCCGAATTGCAACAGCCTCCTGATCTAGCTACTGTTGTGGCACAAATCGCTGAAGAGTCTCGTCGTACTAAGAATGGCCAGCCGAAAACCCATTAGCACAAGACACATTATTCAATATCAAAAAAATGAGAGAAACTTAAGCCAAGAATCGTGTGAACTACTTTACCTGAAACCAAGTGGATTTTATCGAGCATCAATATTCAAGACACCGGTCATTGAGAAGACTTGTAAGCAGTCAGCAATCCATTCTGCTTATACCTAGCTTTCATTACTTTAGTCCTCAATAGGTAAACTCTTTTCGAATTTTTCCTTGAAATTTTCTGCAATTTTGACTCCGTGGATATATTATAAAACATACTTCGTCTCAAGCAAGTAAACCTTGCACCAGTTCCTTTTCTTCGTAAACCTTGCAATGTAAAGGTTAGCAGTGCTCCACTCTTTTTGGTTATTCTTCAATTGCTTCCCTCACTACCTCTATGTCTACTAGCACTAGCATTGGAGCTAAAACTGGTATTGGTGCCAGTGTATATGCCTGCATAAAAGTCAAAGGTGGTTGTTGTTCCTTATTCATACCTACTCCATAGGATATATAAGTGGTGCCCCCTGAGCCACCAATGAAAGGTAATGGTTCCCCATTGACTATAGGTTGATTGTTAGGATTAGTATGGGCAAAAAACCTTTGGGCTATAGCTATAGCTGTAGTAGTGGTGCGGGCTTTGACCCTAGGGCCTAGAGTCCTTTCCTCTCTAAGGTGAGAATGAGTGTATCTTGCCTTAATCTAAACTTGTGGACGATATAAATCACCTGCTTCACTGTTGTTATTCCCATAGCACTTCCTATTGAGCTCACTAGATGGTTGCTTAGCAGGTATAGAGATAAGGTCTTGTTTAGGCAGAACCGCCTGTTGCTTTAGCTCTCCTCTTTCTTGGGAGGCAGAATGTTGAGTCATCTCTTCAATAATGACTCTAGTCTGATTCTTTGCTTGCTCGGTTATTTGATGCAAGTGTTTTGTTATGTGAGCTTTAAGCTTTTGAAATTGATTCCTCATTTCTTCAACCATAAACTAAACACATCAAAAAAATTAAAAGGATTGGTATTTGGATTGTTACCTAATACTTAAGGTCCTGATGAATTTTTGCTTCCTTCTTCCTCTTCAGCATGTTGAGGAAATGTCAAATTTTTTATTTGTTCCACAATGTGCGAAACTCATCCTACTTGCTCTCCTATTGAAGCAACAAATTCTAAGCCCTAAGACTCAGCTTTTTTACTTCTAGTTTCAATAGATATGTGATGGCAACTAAACATGTTAAAAAATGTTAGAATGCGAGCATGCTAGGAAATTAAAGTGTTTCCAAACTAAAATGAAATTTGCCCATTGACTTCTAATCAATTAATTGTATATCCCTAGGTTTCCTTGACAGTATACCTAAATTTGATTGCTAATAAATTGAAATATTGAGCAAAAGATATTAATAGTAGAAAAAAATCAAGCTAGTGAGCATGTAGAATTTTAAAGAAAATAAAATTTGAATATAGAGAATGCTTGAAGAAAATAATTTACTGATGAAAAAGGCACTAAAGAGTTACAATAATGCTTGACAAAGATGAAATGACGAAACAAAAGCTAGTACTAGACTGATGCTGAATTGAAAATTGATGATGTTTGTTATTTGTTATTGATTTGTTGAGTTATTGAGTTAGTCGATAATGCTCTGCCTTCTGTAGCTAATTCTCCTTTTTTTTTATAGCAGTAGAACTAAAATAACTATTAAGCACACTCTCCACTTTCTATAACCACCTTAATGCTAGCATATTCTAGCCATTGCTCCCACATTTTTCTCTTTACTGTATCGCACCACTCCTATTTTCCAAGGATATTATCTTAACTACTCTTTATCCAATGTCTGACTCTTTCATGCATCTGGACTCTATATATTGTATATTCATGGTCTCCGGCTTTTATTCCTTTTTGGTTTGGGCTTTTTATTTTATTGGGCGACCAAAATCTAATGCTAGTAGAAAGGGATACCATTAGGTAAGACAATGGTTCCTAAGTGGCATATGAAACTGGAGAAAAGTAACTTTTTTTTTCACAATAAAGGGCTGAAATTGACGAGGAAGGATCAGAAGCCATGATGGCAAAAGATTGTGAAAAATGGTAGAGGCGGCAAAGAGAAGGATGAGAATATGAGAGTTCTGGAAGTGGATTGAGGTTGGAAAGGGATAGGGTTAATCATAAAAAAAAAAAATAGTTCTGTTAAGGGTGAAATTGATATCGCTTGAAAGGAAAAGGGGAGAGGAAAAAGATGAGATAATCAAGATAGAGAGACTTAGAGGCAGCTGGTACAATCCTAGGAAACTCATCCTTTTTATTCAACTTCAAACAGCTTCATTT
Source organism: Balakata baccata (assembly GCA_949630135.1). NCBI lineage: Eukaryota > Viridiplantae > Streptophyta > Magnoliopsida > Malpighiales > Euphorbiaceae > Balakata > Balakata baccata. The sequence continues at coordinate 68,200 of CATIWF010023523.1, read as the reverse complement.
TGTAATTGAGGTTTTGTAACACACCCTTACCCCACTCTAGATTAGCAAGATAAGTGAGTATTATCCATTTAACAATATTAATTAAAATACTTGGACCCCTTTTTCATATTTTTAAAATCCTTACTTTTAATATTCTTTTATTATATTTATATAAATATCCTTTTAAATAAGTATTTTATACATATAAAAATATATTATTTTGTATATTGTAATAAAACATATATTTTTACAACAGAATATTATACTTTATGTTGTACTTACATGCCCTATTATATACACTACATAAGAAAAATCTTTGATAATATATTACAATACTTTATCAAAATGTACCAAAATTAATTTAGAGTTTTAAGCTGTTGTCCGTCTAAATTTCTTTCTTCTGATAGATAGATATTCTAATATTCTAGATCTTTTGAACCTAAGCTAATAGCTTAGTGGTGTTTCATAGGATGAAAATCTTACATACATATGTTAATTCATGTCATTTTTATCATACTATATACATTGCAAATTAATCAATCACAACATGTAGGTTCATCATACATAACTTAGAAATTCATCTTTCTTAACTTATAGATTCATCATTTAATAACCATCTTGTATCCAATAGTCTAACTAAATTATTTCAAGGTATTTATTATTTTATATATATACATATATTTATTTTTTTCCAAACTCTTAACACATGTATCCGAATTCATTAACATGAATATGGGGTTGTCATTCTCGGCTTTTTAGGTATGCCCTTACCAACCTTTTTAATTAAGGTCACACCAGCTTTTTAAATAATGTCTTTATTATTATTATTTTTAATATTGTCATCATCAGCTTTCTTTCTGATAGTGTCATCACCGACTTTCTTTACAATAATTAAGTTGCATGCGCATTTCACTCGACCCCTGAATGACGTGACAAACTATCGTCTATTCTAATTCTAAACTATGCATACTTGGACTTTCATATTATTAATTCTTTTTTTAAAAAATTACAAATATCACACAATGATATATTATATGTCTCATATATAGTAGTAAGATTAAAATTTTCCAACATTCATCACAATTACACTTCATAGTATATAAAAAAAAACAAAAATGCAAATTCCATTTATAAGGTAGATTTCGGCCCTAGGTTTGAGCCCTAGTTTTCGCTCATTTATAATTTGATTATGATCATATGGTCTTCTAGAAATTTTTAACTTATTGTCTTATCTTTAATTTACAAAAAATACCAAGAGAATCTAAAATTTCTATCAAAAGTTATGGCCAAAATATTGAGTCATATTTATTAAATTTTTGCCTAGAATTTTCTTGGTTCACTTAGGTCTGAGATTTTGTAGCCGATTTTTGACCTAGTTACAAATCAAATTTCAACTTATGTTCTCCATAACATTTTTATCACTATGTGTTAGATTTCATATCCAATTAGTTTCATGCCAATCTAAATTCTGCAGCCTAAGTTATGGTCAATTTTGTCAAGACTGTTCCAGTGCATGTATGACAGGGTACTTATTGGTTTCATTGCAAATTAATTAATTTCATGACCTTATGTATTCATGTTTATGCCTAAAATTTTCAGATGACAAGCACATTCATAAGCTTAATATTTCACACCATTATACCAAAAAATTTAAAGGGCGATAATTTAATATACTAAATTGCAGCCCATATGCATCAACAAACATTATACAAAACATTACATATTTATTAAGGCATGCAAGATTTTTATCAATAAGCACTTACCTAGGCATCCTCAAACCTTCTTCTTTCTTCACTTTTAGGTAGCCTTTTCCTTCCCTTTATCCATCCCTTGATGGGCACTCCCTTGCCCACTTGTTTGACTTAACAAAACAAGCAAAATTTATTTCAATGTCACACATATAACTAATGTATATGCATGACTTATATCTAGTGTTCTAAATGCTTTTCCATCTCTTTCAATATCTTTAATTCTTTCTTTATTTGCCTTATTCAAGTGCATTATAACTATTAGTCATTCACCCCACTAATCACTACCAAAACAACCCCATTAACTAAATGATCTTTTCTTTACACTCATTACATTCTTATCACTAATCCACCATTAATCACTTCTAAACATTTTCTCCCTTAATTCCCTTTCATTAGGCAGCCCCAAACACCTCCTCATAGGTCTTATACTTTTGGTTTCCAAGCTATAAAATCACCATTTATAACAACCTAAGGCCCAACTCCATCATTTCCATAACATACAATACTTCTCAACATAAGTCACACAATATCAATACAAATCATAATCTAACAATTCAAATCACAACAATCAACTACAAGGGTCTCAAATAGGTTGAAAAATATTTGAATTTAAGAAGAACAAACTCACCTTGATTGATCTCTAGCTTGGCCAAAATTTCCCTAAATTTTCCTTCCTTTATCTCCTTTGTTCTTTTTCCTTTCTTCCATTTTAACTCTCTTTTATGGTGTAACTTCTTTAATTACTTAATTTCTCTCTAACTAAACCTTGTTTTCTACTCTTTAAGGAGCTTAAAAACACCAAGATGGAGGGTTAGAGGATGGAGTGTGGCCGGCCATAGAGAGGTTAAAATGAAGAAGATGATGACTTAGGTAGATAAGTGTTGAAAATCACCAAAATTGACTTTTATACTAAAGTTTGACTATGTAGATCCCACTAATTAGTTTAATCTCTCTTTTTATTGGTCCATTAACTTAATTAATCTTGATTAATTTTTAATTATAAGAAATTCCATGTCCACCACAAAATTTTCTAATTCTTACCAATTTTTCCCCAACAAATTTTATAATACCAATTTTGTCCGTAGGGAAATTTTATTTTTTTCCATTCCACCAAACTTTTTAATTTCCAAATAATAATACCCCTACTTATTTTTCCTTATAATATGTCATTTTTTCATGGATTCGAATTTATACTCTAATCAAACCGGAGTACCTGATTAAAGCCACACACAACCGAGGCCTAAATCATTGGACATTAAAAGTTTTTTTTTTTTTTTTATAAATGCATTGTCTAATGTACAGTGGCGAACCCGAATAGCTTTAATATATTGTAATAGATATTTGCTTTTTGTTTTTTTAAAAGAAAAATAATTTATTGATTCAAACTAGTAATACATTGATAGAAATACATATATAAATCTGCTAAAAAATATAGTGGATTAAACAATGAAAAAATTCATAGTACCAAGGTTAATAGCATAATAAATCAACTAAATGTTTACAAATTTGATAATAGTATAGACATTAAAATACATATAACTTCAGTTCTGCAATAACATACTAACGACTATAATCTGATTTGTTATCTCTGTCGGATTAAATATATTTTATCTGTTTGAATTGTCTACGCAAAAATAAAATATTGTAACAAGACGATGAAAAACAAAATGTTGCAACAACACGATGGAAATTCAAATACTACAACAAGAAAACGAAACTACGAAAAACAAAACAAACAAAATAAAAACCTAGGTCTATATGGAATAATAACTTATTTTAAAAATAAATTGATAAAAAGAGGTATAGGGAAGTGATTTCAAGCCAAATTGCTTAATGAAGATGGGTGACTAGAAAAGAAACAAGAGGAAAGTTTAGATAAAATGAGGGAAGCTTTGTTTAAACAAGTATTTATGTGAAATTTTTCCACAATATTTGCATTTTATTGAATCTCTAAATATTAATTTTAGTTTATATTAAGTTGAACATTGATAAATATTGTAATTTAAAAAAAGAAAAATTACTATTTACCCCATAAGATTGAATATATTATACTAATATTTTCTGAAATTTAAAAATTATAAAGAAGATTCTAAGCTTGGTGGCTAAACATACTTATTGCCTATGCATATTTTGGGCAACACTTTGGGCATCTTAGGCAAGCAATTCCAAGGCTATAAGTAAGGCCATCTGTAGCTTTGGTTGATTATCAAGTGGAAAGATAAATTGAGAGGTAGTGAAAAAGAGCAATATAGTGAGTAAGAAGAATGAGTGGTGAGTTGAAATATTGAGTTGTAATAGTGAAGTCTAATTTTATTAGTAAAAATATTTTGAGAGTTCACTTTACAAATTGTTTCTTTTCTACTTGCTATATTATTATTATTATTATTATTATTATTATTATTATTATTATTATTATTATTATTATTATTATTATGGCCATTCGGTTGAGGGTCCTAATTTTTTCGGCATTTGGGTGCAAAGAAATTAAATGGGAGAGATTATGCTCATGCATAGTTTAGAACTGTGAAGTTTATTGGCTTGGAACCACGCTTACTTGGTTAATCATGAGGTTGCTAAAACCAAGTCATGATGGCAGAATCAAACAATGTTGGTGTTATTAAAAAATAATAAATAATAATAATTATAGCATGTGAAAGACTTGCATAGAGTCATATTTGCAAGGGCAAGACCTCTGGTGTTTGTTGCTGAGATAGAGACTACACTACCTCTACTAGAAGATGATGCTGGCAATCTCAGAAAGTAGAAAACTAAAGGAGTGTTCAGGATTGCTATTGAAAATCCTAAAAGTAAGTTTTGAATTTTTTTAATTTTTTATAAACTGTTTTTTTCAAAGATGTTTTTGCCTATTTACTCGTTTTTACTAAAAAAAGTTTTCAAATCTCAAAAAAAGTTGAAAATACAAATTTTTTTCTAAAAAACGATTTTTCCAAACGTAATGCCAAATAGAGCCTAAAGCTAGGAAAGTCATTTTCGCTATCAAAACCACTATTGAAGAAGAGATGATGCAGCATATCAGAGAAGCTGTCACACCCAAATAAGATTGGAATTCTCCTACTATACGGTTTACAAAAAAAGGATACTAAACTTTAATTGCTAGAAAATGAACTAATGTCTATCTCATAACGGGATATGACAAGTAGTCAATATTTCACCAAGGTAAAGTCATTATGTTGAGAAATTGCTAAGTTGGATGAGGCATCCAAAATTTTCAATGAAAGAATAAGGCAAATCATCATACATGGCTTATGACTTGAGTACAGGGGTTTTGTTGCTGTGGTTCAAGGTTGGCCCATACAACCTTTAATTGAAGAATTGGAAAATTTATTGGCAAGTCAAGAAACTCTAGCAAAACAGATGGCTGGAGTATCCTTGAATAATGAAGAGGTGGCACTCTTCACTAATAAGAGAATGAATCAAACTCGTGGTCAGAATAAAGGCAACACGCGAGGGAATTCTAAATCCGAGGAAGCTCAACATAAGCAGCACCAAGATAATCGACAGTTTAAAAGTGTTAGACGTCAAAATGGTGAGTGTTTTAATTATCATAAAAAGGGACACTATACAACATATTGCTGGTCCAAGAAGAAATATGTTGAAAGTAATGCAGCAATAGTGAGCAATCACTACTGAACTGAACCAAAATGGGATGATGAAGCATTGTTTGTGATTCTAGAAACAATGGAAGAGGGAGAGCATGTTTCATAGCTCACAAATTCTAGCAAGTTTGTTGTGTTTGGCCTAAATGATATTAAGGTTTTACAACAACTTAAAATAGTTGACACATTAATTGTGGAGGGATAGAAAGTGGACTCTATGTATATCATGCTAGCTAAGGAGGCGTATATTGACAAAATAAGGAACAACAATGCAATTGACTTAAGTCATGAATGGTTAGGATATGTCAATTATCACAAGTTAAAGATGACGATGAGCAAATCTTCACTAACACAGTTTATGTTAGATGCCAGTATGGAAAAACACATTAGTTATCGTACAAGGAGTCTCCATTCAAAACTAAGCATCCATTAGAATTGATTCACTCATACGTATTTGGGAAGGTGAGGCAATCCTCAATCAATGGCATGAACTATATGGTAACATTATTGATGACTACTCAAGGTATGTCTAGGTGTATTTCGTGAAAGAAAAATCTGAAACTCTAGCAAAGTTCAAAGAGTTCAAGCTATGGTTGAAAGTGAAGTTGGAACGAAAATCAAATGTCCTCTTACTAATAATGAGGGAGAATATGTTTCTTATAAGTTCTCCAATTACCTTGCTCAATGCAAGATTCGTCGATAATTGACTTGTCCAAATACGACACAATAAAATAGTGTTGTAGAAAGGAAGAATAAGCATCTTATAGAGATATGCTGGAGTATGTTGCATGCTAGAAATGCTCCTAATAGATTTTAAGCTGAGTGCATGAGAACAACAACTCAAATAGTCAATAGAATTACATAACCAAAAATGGGATTTATGTCTCCATTTGAGAAGTTATGAAAGATGAAACCTATTGTGAGCCTTTTCAAACTATTTAGTTGTGAGTGCTATGTATTTGTTCCTAATCATCAACGTAAGAAGTTTAACAAAAAGGCAATCGGGTGTATTTTTATGGGCTACAATAAAAATAGAAAAAAAGTTGGTGATGTTGTGATCCTACAATTAGCAGATGTCATGTCTCATGAAATGTTATGTTTGATGAGACGTCATCTTGGTGGACACTAGAATATGTTGCACTTCCTCATTCTAAAAAGGTAGAACAAATGCAAGAAAATGAGAAGTCAAAAGAAGTTCAACAAAGTTGAGACTACAATATAACCTTAGCCTAAAGAGAAATCATAGCAGACTGGTGTTTATCAGAGAATAGAAATGGAAAATCAACTAGAAGTGGAAGACCAACTAGTATCACAAACTTCACCGCCTCAGCTGAGAAGATCAAGCAGACTGAAAAATCCAAACTCCAAGTATTCCAATATTGCATTAGTGGAAGAAGAAAAAGAACCAACATCTTATAAAGAGGCATCACAGAAAGTTGAATGGAGAAAAGTTATGAAAGAAGAGATGAAAGCTCTTGCAGAAAATTAAACTTGGGACTTGGTTCCAATGCCCAAAGATATGAAACCCATATCATGTAAATAGGTATATATGATCACGACTCGTCCAGATGGATCAGTCGAGAGGTTCAAGGCTCAATTGGCGGCATGAGGTTTTTCATAACAATATGGACTAGACTATGATGAGGTGTTTAGTCTAGTAGCCAAAATTGCAAAAGTTCATATTTTGCTAGGACTCGCAACAAGTTATGGAATCTATGGAAAATAGATGTCAAAAATACATTTCTAAATAGAGAGATTTATCGAAAAGCGCATATGGAGTGGCCAAAAGGATTTGAGAACAAACTCTATCTTGAATATGTTTGCAAATTAAAGAAGGCATTGTATATATTAAAGCAAGCACCTAGAGCTTAGTATGGCAAGATTGTTGAGTTTCTCATTTATAATGGTTATGTAGTTGTACCAGTTGATTCGAGTTTGTTTTCAAAGCTCGAGAAAGGAAACTAGCAATAATCTTATTTTATATGGATGATCTTATCATTACTGGGGATGATAAGAAAGAAATCTATAAGATAAGGGAGAATTCATTAATTAGATTTCAGATGAAAGAACTTAGAGAGCTGAATCACTTTCTTAGATTGGAAGTCAAGCCTATGAAGAAAAGATTATTCTTGTGCCAACAAAAATATCACAAAGATCTTCTTCAAAAGTATGGAATGTTTGACTACAAATCTCTTGCTTTGCCAATAGAGGTGAACTCAAAATTGAGTATGACAGAGGGAAAAGATTTGGAGGATACAATGATGTATCGACAAATAGTTCACAGTTTAATCTATATGATACTTACAAGACCTGATATTACATTCGCAGTAGAACTTATCCGTTGGTTCATGCAAAGTCCGAAAAGGCCTCACTTGGAAGCCTTTCAGAGAATTTTGAGATACATTAAAGGAACACTTGATCTAGGCTTATTGTACAAAAGTGGAATGACTTACAAGTTGGAGGGATATTGTGATGCTGATTATGCTAGTGATTATAACACACTAAGATCAACTGCTAGATTTGTATTCAATATGGGTACGGGAGCTGTTACTTGGTGCAGTAAAAGACAACCAATAATGTCACTCTTAACAATTGAGGCAGAATATCGTGCATCAATAATGGCAGCATAAGAGAGCACTTGACTATTACAGTTGATGAAAAATTTGCATCAACCAATTGATTATCCATTACCATCTACTGTGATAACCCGTTAGAAATCTACGTAGTTAAAAATCCAGTGTTTCATGTAAGGACAAAGCATATAGCGATATGATATCGCTTTATATGGAAAAAAAAAAAATCTTAAAATGAGAGATCAAGATGACTTAAGTGAAAATAGAAGATCAAGTTGCAAATATCTTCACAAAGGCTTAAAATGAGAGATCAAGATGACTTAAGTGAAAATAGAAGATCAAGTTGCAAATATCTTCACAAAGGACTCAACTGTGAAAAGCTAGAAAATTTTTTAAAGTTATTTAGTATAGGTTCAAGGAAGAAGATCAAAGAAAGAATTAGTGATGGGGGAGTGTTAAAGTTCATTACTAATTTAGCTTGATATTATGTTGCCCAACAATTAGCTAATGGAAGCTCAAATCAAATTAAGCATGTGAAAATTATGAAGAATGCAAAAGAAGATTCTAAGCTTGGTGGCCAAGCATACTTATTGCCCAAGCATATTTTGGGCAACTTGAGCAAGCAATTCCAAGGCTATAAATAAGGCCATTTGTAGCTTTGGTTGATCATCAAGTGGTAAATAAATTAAGAGGTAAAGAGCAATATAGTGAATAGTAGGATATATAGAAGAGTGAATAGTGAGTTGTAGTATTAAATTATAATAGTGAAGTGTTATTTTATTAGTAAAAATTATTGTGAGAGTTCACTTTACAAATTATTATTATTATTATTATTATTATTATTATTATTATTATTATTATTATTATTATTATTATTATTGCTTTGGCCCGGATGATCACAATGCTATCCGTCATGATGCTGCTAGAATTTTAATTAGCACCTCTTCGACATCTTCCATTCATAAAACAATTACCATTGCTCATGAGGACCTCATGTTTTCTATTTTAGCACAAGATCACTGTCGTTTGTTCTACAGTAACGCAAGACCACTATCCTATGCCACTCTTAGCAATATCGGCAGCTCAATCGGTGATGATTATTCAACCGATGATTCGGATGATACGACAAACTCTAGTAAGATATCTTCAAATCCTAATTCGAATTCAAATGCTTTTTAAGCTAATATATGTACATCAGATTTTGTGGAGCCTCCTAAGGAGAAGGATGCTATCTGTAAAGATATGTGATTATCTTTTCCTCTTTTTGAGGGAAATCATCCAAGGCAGACTCAACTAGTCACGTTGGGTCGAAATCTAATTGGTAATTTTACAAAAATGAAAAAAAAATAAATAAATATTTATAAAAATGTAGCTCCTCAAAGTTTTTTTTTTTTAAATATTACCTACACAAAAAATTTTTCAAAAATACTGATCGTCAAAGTTTACATGAGATTTATCTAAAGTTTACCTGAGATTTACCCAAGGTTTATCGCAAAATTAATGAAAATTGAAGTTATAAAAGTTTTATAAAAATTTTACTTAAGGTTTATTTAAGTTATATCTAGAATTTACCTAATATTTATCAGAAAATTAGTGAAAGTTGAAATTACACAAGATTTACTCAATATTTACCAAGATATATCATAACTTTATCCAAAATTGATCCAAGGTTTACCCAAAGTTTAATATAAATTAATGAAAATTGAATTTACAAAAATTTTATTAAAGATTTACTCAATATTTACTTAAGTTATACCAAATGTTTACAAGAAAATTAATAAATGTTAAAATTACACGATATTTATCAAATATTTACTTAAAGTTTACTTAAGTTATACCTAATATTTACAAGAAAATTAATGAAAGTTAAAGTTGCCTAAGATTTACCCAAGAATTATCCGAGATTTACCCGAAGTTTATCCAACATTTACCAAAAAATTAATGAAAATTATAGTTACAAAAGATTTATCCAGGACTTATCCCAAGGTTTACCCGATATTTACTTAAGATTTACCACAAAATTAATGAAAGTTGAAATTACATAAAGTTTATTCAAATTTTACTCAATATTTATCCAAAATTTATCCGAAATTTACTCAAGGTTTACCATAAAATTAATGAAAATTGAAGCAATAAAAAGTTTATTAAAGATTTATTTAAGGTTCATTCAAGTTATACCACAAATTTACCCAATGTTTATAAGAAATTTTATCAAAGTTGAAGTTATGTAAGATTTACCTAAGATTTATCTAATATTTACTCAATATTTATCCAAGGTTTTCTCAATGTCAAGTCAATCTTTCAACTAAAAATTACCAAAGATCTACCCAAGATTTACCAAAGTAAATAAATTTAATTAAGTTAATTAAATACAAGTTTACATATAATTTTTTTTGTAATTAAGGTTTGTCCAATATTTACTTTTGTAATTAAGTTAATTAAATTCAATTTTACATTTTTTTTGATAATTAAGTTAATTAAGCAATGATTAAAAATAAACAAATGCATGCATAAAGATTAATAGTAGTCAACAAATTAATAAAATTATTAATTTATGTTTAAAATGTGAAAAATGATCATTTGTTGTCTTAATTAAATGAAAAATATATTAAATACACAATAAATCTAATATTTTAAAAAAATGAAAAACTAGTAAAAATAAAAATGCAAAAAACGGAATTGAAAATACAAAATTTTTACTGGTATAATTGAAAAAAACTTTCCACTTCCGATGTAACATGTAAATTTCCGAATCAAATCAGAACATTTTATGGACCGTGATTGTCAAACTGAAGCTACTTTTTGATATGGCTAATTTTTTCACTTGGGTTCCCCGGAGGATTTGGGGGTTCTCTCAAAGCCACGCTTTTTCAGGAAGCTTCTTAAAGATCAATCGCTTCATTCCATGTTGTTTGGATTTTGTGTTCTTATGGAATTTTCAGCAAAGGTTCTAGCGATCCTTCTTTTTAGCAATTGCGTGGACTTATTGGTTAGCTTGGATCTACGAATTGCTTCAAAGTACAGCAGCTAGTTTTCCAGTCTCTCATCCTCCTAATTTTTTTGCTGGATGGGATTAAATTAGTTTTTTTTCCCTCATTTTAATAAATATTTTTTGCTTATTAAAAAAATCAAAATAGAGTATATAGTCATTCTTTATCACCTGTTGTTTGCTCTTTGTCATATTATTTGGCAGAATTCGATTGGTGTTAGAAAAGTATTTTAAAAGCAACTACATTTAATTTGATTAATAAAAGATATTTGCATTAATTTGGTATTCATTTGATATATAAATTGATAGTAATTTTAAATCAATTAATGAAATTCTTGATACATAACATAATATGAAGAAAATCATAACGAGATCATGATAATGATATTCTTATCATATGTAATTATATTGGTATCTAAATTATCTTTAGTTATGAGATTAATGAGACGAGACATTATTAATCTGGATAGATTAGCACATGTTATATTCATTGATTAGATCAAGCAGTAGATCTCATAATCTCTAAGCATAAGATGTTTAGAATTAACATGTAGATACTTGCTAAGAGTAGTCAAGTATATTGGATAGCATTTTATAAGACAAACATATGGATTATCTATTCAAATATCAATGATAGTCTTATCATAGCAATGGTGCATGTATCCATTGATAGTCTCATCATTCTATGAAACAAGCATATGGATTATCTATTCAAATATCAATGATAGTCTCATCATATCAATGATGCAAGTATCTATGGACTTAAGGTACTCAAAAATATCTTGAATACTGATTTTGTATTTTGAATTAATTTCTTGTTGCCTCGTTGAAATCGCTCATAGGATGGTAATTGGATACAACTTGAGGTATTCGAAGGTGATTGGGTAGCTAATAGAGGATTTACCACTCCTTATAAAATGGGAGTATACCCACGGCCTCTAAGGGAATCTCTTGCTAGAGTGGAAACGTCTTGAAGATAGTCTTCATTGATATGTCTAATAGAGTAATGAGTCTCAAGGACAAGATCTAGCATCACTTGGGCTAGATGTGACGTAGTCAGTCTAGCGGGAACTGACACATAATTCATGCTCTGAACCGAGTGGGGTATAAAATGATGAAAGAACAAATTGCACATATTGTTGTTTATGGAAAGGTTCATAGTCAAACTACTGACTTTCCGGTCAATTTGGGCTCATGATGTGCTACTAGATACCGCTCATGACTTACTCGAATTAATTATTAATTCGAATGGCCAATATAACCAGAAACCTAATGGATCATACGCATTGAAAATATGAAGAATGAATAAAATGGCATTGGATGAGATCCAAAAATATGAGAGAATTATTTAGGGTTGGATCGTGATGGAATCACAGGAAAAAAATAAAAAAAAATTGTTTCGGAGGTTACGGGCCCGTGGCAAGGCTAGTAGCATGGGCTATGCGCACGCTGGCCCTAGCCAGCGCGTGCGCCCAAATTTGGCCAAATTGCCAATTTAGCCGTACAAATCTATTTTGGTAATTTTATCAACCTTAGGGTGTTTAGAAACACTTATAAATAGTATTTTTATATCAAAAAAATACTAATAGCCTCTATAAAATTATTTGATAATTTTTTTAGTTTTTTTCTCTAGGGACACCACTCTTTACTAGCACATAGAGAGTGTTCAAGGCATACCATATTAGTTTTATTCTTCATTTTTATGTGAATTATCATTAGAGGCAATCCTAAATTTGGATTGTTCTAGTTTGCAACAATCCAATAATAAGAAAATTTGAAGAATTGACATAAGAAATTAAAGATATAATTTCTAATTATATTTTGAATCAATTAATTTTAATGGTACAAGTAGAATCTTTTGATTCGGATTTTGAAAAATTTTATTTTCTGCTGCATTTTATGAATATGATTCAGTCTCAAAACCCACCAAAGAAAGTGGCTTGTGATTTTTCAGTTTTGCCGGGTAGCCCCCGTTCCTAGTATAAAAAAAAATGATTTACTTGGTTTATCTTCTCTGAAAAAAATGTAAATTAAGTTCATTAATTAAGGGTGATATACATTTTCAAGATCATTGAAGTGCAATTATTGTTTGCATAACACGCAAATTGTTGCATATGCTTGGTGTATTACTATTAAAAAATTAATATTAATTTATTCATAAAGATCTTTCTATATATCCAAAGATCAGATGATAGATTGAGTATGTTGGAGAGAATTTTTGAATTTAAATTCCAATAAAAACATATTTTTAGAAAAAAATAAAAAATTTTAATTTTAACTAAATTTTGAACATAATTATTTCAAATTGTAAATCAGCCGAGAATAATTGTCATTATTTAATAAGGAAAAGAAAAGAAAGATCTTTCCATATCCAGCATGAAAATCTAAATGCGTCAGGAAAATCTTATGTGTATCTCTTTGCAATGCTTGATGTTGTCCACTTAACAATTAATTACTTCAATAAGATTGATAATGCACCAATTCTATAATACAGGAACGTCACGTAAAATATTTTACTATATAACATCTTATTATTAATTTATTTTATTGTAAATAGAATCTTCATAATTATTTTCAATATTTAATACATTTTTTATATTAATTGTATATAGATTTGACAAAAGATTTGAATTTCAAACCACTCAGTCTAGCTATCAGATTTTTGAATATCTAAATTTATTAATTAGTTTATTTTTTTAGTTATATATCACAAAATAAATGACCACAATTTTACTATTTTTAAAATACAATATTAGATTTAATTATGATAATAATAATAATAATAATAATAATAATTATTATTATTATTATTATTATTATTATAATTAAGTCACATTTAATTTAAATACTAATAGTTGTTAATTATATGTATGTAAATTTTAAAAACTTAACTCGTTATGTATATGATTAAAATAAATTAACTATTAAAATATATAAAAATTATTAAGAAATTATAAATTCAATATGTTAGTGAAAATCATTATTGTTGTACTTTAAATGACAATATACTATCATTATTTTTTTACGGTGTCTTCTTAATATTTTTTTAATTAATTATTCATCAAATTGTTTTTTCCTCATAATTTTATATTAACATTTAAAAATCAAAACATCTTTGGATACGTAATAAATTTTTTTATTATATATAGTCAAAGAATTATAAATCTAATTACGATCTTAAGTGAAGGTTTTATGATAAAGATCGAAATATATATATATATATATATATATATATATGAAAATGTACATAATTTAATTTTTTTTGCCTATTATAATTGTAAATTTATTTATTATATATAAATTATTTTTTCGATTATAAAATATATTTTTTTAATATTAATTATCTATTTTATATATATGAAATATAGTTGTCTAATTCTAATAGAATTGGACTTCTAATTACTAAATTATTAATATTATTCACTAATAAATTAAATTATCAATTAACAAAATTAATTCAATTAACTAATACAATCATATTGGTTTTTTAGCAAATTTATCTGTTCACCCATATTCTCACTTTTATATATAATATGATATGATAACTAATGTTTATATATATATATATATATATAATTGACTTGATTTTTTAATATACTTTTAGTTGGCATGCTTATATATGATTAATAAAGATAAATATCATTTATTAATTTTTAATATATTTTTAATTAATATAAAAAAAACTTTTTTAAGTTAATCTAAAAATAAAATAAATGTGTTTTTATGGGAGTCAGAGTGTCTATTGAGTTGCTGGCAAATGCCTCTGCAGTATAACCATTGGTTTTTTGGTTGATTTACGATTGACCAATGAATATAATCAAAGAATTTCATAAATGCTTTTTTTGAATTTTAAATGAAGGAAAATAGTGAAAAGTTTCAAGAAATTAGAATAAAATTACATAAGGAATAAATTGAAATGTGAAAAAAATCGAAAATGATATGAAACAAGAGTGTTTTGAAATGGCCAGAAGGAGATTCAGCCGAACATCCTTTATGTCCGGTTAGACTTCTTTGATTAAGAGATTTATGCGGAATTAACGAAATTTCTTCTCCCAAAATTTAAAACACGAAACTTAGAACACAAAAACGTAATTTAATTGAATAAACAAGAAGAAAAGTACCTGATTTGACCGATTTCATCACACAAAAACGATTCAAGAAAGTTTTGCACTAAAAATTTTTCTCGTTTCATAACTCAGAATTATGAAATTCTTTAAACCTTATAATTCATTTATCCTATTTTCACTTTATATAGGGAAATAAGAAGTCAGTAATAAGAGAGATTTAGTCCACTTAATATAATAATTATGGATCGTCCATCACACTCATGTTATTATCTGGCGCACATTAATTTATGCATACTAAATTAATAAATGAAGTCATGTCTAAATAAAGAATCAATCAAATTCTTAAGACCACTTATTTGTAATATAACTTTATTTTTCAATTAATAAAGCCA
Organism: Balakata baccata; assembly: GCA_949630135.1. NCBI lineage: Eukaryota > Viridiplantae > Streptophyta > Magnoliopsida > Malpighiales > Euphorbiaceae > Balakata > Balakata baccata. The sequence continues at coordinate 52,832 of CATIWF010023523.1, read as the reverse complement.
ACAACCAATTAGATATATAAAAATATCTAACATTCTCTCACTTGGCTAATTAATTGAAAATCTATTATAAAAGACTTATCACTGCTCGATTCAATAAAATCACTGGCAAAGGGTCACAGCGGAAACAATATTACATTGGAAATATGCTATCAAATATATTTTCCAATGGAAAAATGTCATCAAATATTTTCCAATGAAAATATATACAAATGTGTTGATGATCATCAATTCAATAGCATAATGTACATTACATTAATGCAGAAGGTACAAACAAAATACATAGAGCAATATAAAAGCCTTCAACTAATCCAAGGTATTGCTAGATGACTTTAGACCCATACACATAATATGTTTCTTAAAAATATTAGGTCTAAGTTTCTTGGTAAACGGATCAACTATCATATCATCCGTACTGATATGCTATACAACAATATCATCCTTCTTCACTAGCTCTTTCAATGTCAAATACTTGACTTCCATATGCTTTGACTCTGTTATATTCTTGTTGTTCTTTGCAAATAACACAGCCAATATAACCTTATGGGCCAGCCAATGGAATCAACGATTGACATTTCTGCAATGAGATTTCATAGCAAAACAGCCTGTATAGCTACACCATAACATGGTATGCACTCAGCCTGCATTGTGGAAGACAAAACTAAGGACTAATTGACATTTTTTAAGATACAGCCCTTTCAGCCAGCATAAAAACATACCCTAATGTGGATTTTCTGTCATTTGAGCAACTAGCAAAATCTAAAACTGTATAGCCAGTTAGCTCAAGATGTTTAACCTTTTCGTATGTTAAGATGTAATCTTTAGTCCCCTTAAGGTATCTCAAAACTCTTTTAGCTGCAGTCCAATGGTTCATTCCAGGATAAAATTGATATCTACCTAGAATACCAATTGTAAATTCAATGTCCGGTCTAGTGCATACTTGAGCATACATCAAGCTTCCTACTGCACTAGCATATGATACTACTTTCATTGATTCTCTCTCAACCTTATTCTTGGGAGATTGTGTCAGGCTCAATTTGTCACCTTTAGCAATTGGCACATCCCAAGACTTACAATTATACATATTGAATCTCTTCAATATTTGCTCAATGTATGCTTTCTGAAAGAGACCTAAAAGGTTTTGAGATCTATTCCTATAAATTTCAATTCCAAGAACAAAAGATGTTTCTCCAAGATCTTTCATATCAAAATGTTTAAAAAACAATTGCTTTACCTTAAGCAGCGTTTCTAAATCATTACATGTAAGCAAATATCATCAACATAGAATAATAGAAAGATATATTTGCTCCCACTGATATTGAGATATATGCATCTATCAACCTTACTTTCAACAAAGCCCAAAAAGATGATTACATTATCAAATTTCAGGTACCACTAGCGGGAAGCTTGTTTTAAACTATAAATAGACTTTTTAAGTCTACACACAAGATAGTATCTTCCATCTTCCTAAAATCCTTCAGATTGTTCTATATAGACCTCTTCAAATCTCCATGCAGGAATACAGTTTTAATATCCATCTGATGTAACTCTAAATCATGATCAGCTACTAGTGTCATGAGTGCTTTGAATGTATCCTTCAAAGATACAAGAGAAAAAGTTTCACTATAATCAATTCATCCTCTCTGTGTAAATCTCTTAGCAACTAATCTAGTTTAAACCTCTTTATATTTCCTTTAGAGACTTTCTTGGTCTTATAGACTCATTTACAACTGATAGGTCACAACCTTCAGGTAATTCAACAAGCTCTCACACACCATTATAATCCATAGATTGCATTCCCTTTGTCATTGCTAACCACCACAAATTAGAATGAGAACTAGAAATGATGAGTAGATCTAGATTGTAATTTACCTTCAACAGGATTATAAAGGTGTACTTCTAAAGGACAACCCCAAACACGAAGGTGACTCATGCTAGGTTTCCTATTGATCCACAACTCAAACAACATTCTGGTCACAGACTTGTTGGTGACTCTATTGAGGATATATAATAGCACTCCACAAAAAGTCTGGAAGATTAGACCTTGACATCATGCTTCTTACCATTTCATTTAAGATACGACTTTGCCTTTCAGCCACACCATTGTGTTCTGGACTGATTGACATAGTGAACTAAGTCATTATTCCACAATCTTCTAAGTATTTGGCAAAAGGATCTTTTAATTGCCCTATTACATCATATTTGCCATAATACTCTCCACCTTTATCAGATCTAACAGTCTTGATAACTTTTTCCAGCTGTTTCTCTATTCCTCGTTGTGGTGTTGGTAATGAATATGTCTTACACATCTTTAATGATTGTCCCTAGGTGAAGGTTGTTTGGCTTTGTATTCCTCTGAATTTTCGAAGTGGAGAATTGAATTTCCACTCTATTAAGGATTGGTTTGCTAGTTTTTACAAATTCCTTGACAATGATTTAATGGCTAGTTTCTGTTGCCTACTTTGGGAAATTTGGAATGAAAGGAACCGTATTGTGCATGGTAAATCTACTAAAGATCCTCTTACGCTTGTGAGATTTCTTTTGATTTTAGTCATGAGTTTGTTGCTGCCAAACCAATTTCCTATCATTCTAATCGTTCGGGGCAGATTAAGTGGATTCCTCCTAGTGCTAGGTTGTTCAAACTAAACGCAATGCTTCATTCCTTAAAGATTCTGGCAAAGCTGGCTTGCGCTTTGTGATTAGAGATGCTCAAGGAAATGTATTGCTCTCGAGAGGTAAACATTTAGATGAAGTCTGGAACATTGAAATTGTTGAAGCACTGGCTATATCTTTTGGTCTAAATGCTGCTTTTGAGTGTGGGTTTAGTTGCCTTAAAGTTGAATCCGATGCAGCTTTGGTTATCAATCTTCTCAAGTCACAAAATTATAGCTTTAATTTTCTCAAACCTGTAATTGATGATATTTTGCTCCTGGGGTGTAATTTTAGTTCATTGTCTTTCTTATTTGTTTGTAGAGAAGGGAACAAAGTTGCCCATTCCTTAGCTAGTTAGGCTCTTTCTTTCACTATAGAGCAGATTTTGGTGGAAGAGGTCCCACCCTTTGCTTCTTCTTTTGTCTTAGACAATATTGCTCCGTTCTTTCCTTAATGCATTGTTTACACCTTTCAAAATAATAATAATAATAATAATAATAATAATAATAATAATAGTATAAGAATTCAAATCTTCAAAATAAAAGTATAAACACCATATAATTAGAAAAAGAAAAAGTACCAAGATCAAATTATAGATTTTACCAAATAAAAAAATGTTCCATGATGCACGAATTGAGAAATTTGACAATAAATTGAACACTAAAATATATTATAAAATTCTTCAAGTATAGTTCTTTTAACTAAAAAAATAGTTTGTTACTTTTAAATGAAATGTTCTATTAGTCAATTAAAATATTTTATTAGTTAACTAGAAAATATTGAAAATACTCTTATTTACTTTTTCACAAATTTGATATTTTGTTAATTTAAAAAAAATATTAAAAGTAGAAAGAAATTTTTAATATTTTGGTATCAAGTTGACCGCGTTAAAATCTTTTTCGTATTTTTAAGAAAATAATATAGTACCTCATATAGAGTCATATGGATGCTGGATTGATAATTGTTGTTGTAGATTTGTTCGTTCGAGGATGGAAAGATGTGCTAAAGTTCAATCTAATACCCAAAGCTCTTTGCAGACTTCTCCAAAACTGGATAAAAATAAGTGGAAATGCTAGACAGTATATTAAACCAAACTCGAAGAATTTTATAATATATTTTCAAAATTAAATATACTAATGTTGAGAAATAAGAAAACGAAACAGCAATAATGAAGTTGAAAAAAAAAAAAAAAAGCAAAAAACACAGGATTTTAACTAGGTTCGGCAATGTGTTTACGGTCTCGGGAGCGGCGGCTGTCTTTTTCTTATTGATTGAATGAATTTAAGATTACAATACATACTATGTATATATAAGTCATACGGTCACTTTTACAAAATTACCCTTATAACACATCTGTCCGCTTAATTAATGTATATTTAAGCCATACACAACAACTAATTAAAAGATCTAATAATAATCAAATATAATAATTGAGAAATGATACTTATTTTAATATTTTTTATTATAACTTATTCCAATTAGTATAAAATATATGTACTTTTAAAGTAAATTAAGTAAAATAAGTAAATTGAGTAAAATAAGTGAATAAACTGATAAAGTACAAATAGTTAGTATTAAAATAAGAAGCATTTCTCTTACTACTTAACGATAGACAAAATGATTAATTAGAAAGTGGAATTTGATAATTCATCCTCTATATATTTGTACCTCTTCTCAGTTCTCACATCTCCTAAAAAATATATATAGAGAGAGAGACACAAACTAAAAGCAAGTGTGTGAAAATGGGATCAACAGAGTCAGAAACATTGCTCGGGGGCCAAGTAGAAATATGGCAACTTCTGTTTGGCTTTGCTGATTCCATGGTTTTGAAGGCTGCAGTTGAGCTTGGCATTCCTGACATTATCAATTCTCATCCCCACCCCATCTCTCTGTCCCAAATAGCTTCTGGTCTCTCTCCTCTTTTAGCATATTTTTTAATATAAATGATCTAACTGAAAATTAGAACTCCAAATCCAAATTTTTATTTAAAATAAAAAATAAAATCATCAGTAATTAAAAAGAGTACCCTACAAATAAATCAATAGGAGAAATTATATACATATACTAAATTTGTGGACTTTTTTTTTTTAATGACATTAAATGTTCATGCAGGAATTGATTCATCTTCCCCTGAAATGGCTTATCTTGCCAGGATCATGAGATATCTAGTCCGTAAGGAGATCTTCACTGCCCATGCTTCATCTGACGGTGGAGAGACACTTTATGGGCTGACCCACAGCTCCAAATGGTTGCTAAGAGAATCTGAGTTAACTCTCCAACCAATGGTCATAATGGAAAACCATCCCTGGCAGGTAAGTGTCAAATTAAGATCCCTCGGGTGTGGGTAACCACCGTAGGTCATAAGTGATTTAACCCTTCAATAATTACCAATAAATTTTAGTTTAATTATATTGATTAATAATCAAAACTATAATATTTTGACTTTCAATCTCTGATCAAACATTTTTACCAACCACCCATATGAAATTAGAATCTCTCCGGTGTGGGTAACCATTATAGGTCATACATGATTATAAGACAAATATCACTTCTATTTATTTATTTTCATCATTTTAACAATTTGATCTGTATTTGATTCCTTATATTTCAGTTTTTTTATTCATTTTATTCTTTAAAATTTTAAATTTTTATAAAAATATGTTATTGCCATACTAAAAATTAGTATGACATATATGAAATATATCGATCAATTTTTTTCACATGTCACATTATTATATGATAACAGAAGTAAACAAATAACTAAATATAAAAGTAATTCAGATAAAAAAAAAATCAAAAGGAACAAAATGGAAAATTTTGATATATAATTACAAATTGTTGGATGTTTTTTCACATAATTCGAGCTTAATTAACTTTCGAGTCATTATGTGATGTAACCAATTGTGTTAATACAAAACTGATACTTTTAATCTTAATAATCAATAGAAGTAACTTATTACCTATTAAACTGATAAATATTTTTTTTTTATTATTGTACTTTTAACCTATTTAATAGGTTATCTCTTATCAACCTTTTTTTTCTTCGTTGATTGAACTAATTGATTGAGCTAACTCTATTTAAGAATTCCAAATTATTTCCCTCTTCTATTTTTTATTTATTGATCCAAATAATATTTCCTCTACTTTTCTTTCATTTTCTCTCGAACCAAACAAATGTGAAAGAAAATAAAAATTTAAAAACCCAACGCTCCTCTTCCCAAATATTTTGCTTCAAACGACACACCGTTTAAGTCTCCTTCAACCGGGTCACTCTAACCTGCACTCCCGTTTCTTCTCCTTTGTTCAATACTACTCAGCACCGGTCTCTTAGCTTCTCAGCTACCGTTCGACCTCTCCGCTATTTTGTCCTTCGCTGCAGCCACGGTGTCGATTAGCGGTCTCCGCTTACTCTCCGGTCCATTCTCTTCATTCTTTGGCTTGAATAGATCTGCGTCGGCCGTTTGCTCCAAAGAACTTATCTTCTTTCGAGGTTGCCGCAGTGACGACTGATGGGCTCAAGATCCGATGCTAATACTCTTTGAGCAGGTCGGATAACGGCGATAGGTGGAGAAGAATCGTAAACCGATGATCGCAAGTTGAGGTTCCGATTCAGTTTGTCGGAGGTCACATGACATGCACATGTTATTTAAAGAAAGTCACATGCACACGTTATTTTAACAAGTATGCAACTTGTTAAACAAATCATTTTTTACCTACTATAATAGATAATTTTACAGTTGTATTAATATAACAGTTCGTTATAAAAAATAACCTTAACGTTCTCTTGATCTAAATTTTTAATTTTTAGGTGACGCCATGGCATTATCTTGGGCAGTGTGTGAAAGAAGGAGGGATAGCATTCAAGAAGGCTCATGGATGTGAAATGTGGGATTTTGCAGCTAAAAATGCAGAGTTCAATAGGATATTCAATGAAGCATTGGGTTGCACAGCAAAGATTGTGATGAGGGCAGTTGTATCAGGATATAGAGATGGTTTTGATGGGATTACAACCTTGGTGGATGTAGGAGGTGGTACTGGCTCAAATTTGGCTGAGATTCTCAAAGCTAATCCACATATCAAAGGTTTCAACTTTGATTTACCCCATGTTGTCTCCACTGCTCCTGCTTATCATGGCATCTCACATGTTGGTGGTAACATGTTTGATGCTATTCCTACCGCTGATGCCGTTTTCATGAAGGTAATTACAATAGAGTTAAAAACAGTATCAATTATTATCACTGTATTATAAATTGGTATTAAATTTTTTAATTATTGCATATTGGCATCAAATCATTTGAAAAGGTAGCAATGTGGTACCTAAATCAAAATTCAGATCTTATACATGGCATGCTGACCGGCCACCACTTCATCTTTTTTTTACCATAATTTGGTTACAATGTTTTCAAATGTTTTGGTACCCATTTGCAACAACTAAAAATTTTGGTACCAATTATAATATAATGATAAAATTTGATACAATTTATATTATTAACCATTTACAATACAATTGAAAAATTATGTTGAAATTATTGCATGGATGGAATCTATATACCAAACTAATAAGAGAATGTCATATAAGTTATTTTATTTACGTAATACTCTCTTAGTGGTTTAATTTACATAGACTCGGTCTATGCAAGAAATTCAATTAATTATATTGGTGAATTTGTTATTTTTTAACTTTCCATAAAAATTAATTAAGTTGGCAACCATATGGTAAAACTTTTGGTGAGTTTCAGTGGATACTGCACGACTGGGGAGATGAATATTGTGTGAAAATACTGAAGAACTGCAGAAGAGCAATACCAGAGAAAACAGGAAAACTTATATTAGTGGAAATAATTTTGGAAGAAGAAGATGGAAACAGTAATGAATTTGGCAACATGGGATTGGTGTTTGATGTTCTAATGTTAGCACACACTACGGGAGGAAAGGAAAGAAGCCAAGTTGAATGGAAGAAATTATTAGAGGAAGGAGGTTTCCCTCGCTTCAATATCATCAAAATTCCTGCTTTACCTTCCATTATTGAAGCCTATCCTCACTAATTATATTCATATTTCACAGTATTAATGTTGTTCTTTGGATGACTTTGAGGATGTTTCTCCATATGTTTTTGAATCAATCATCTTGAAGTGAAGCAAACCCAGATTGTCCTTTCTCCAATGTGAATGAATGAAGTTTGATTGCAGCTATGACCTAATATTATCCTGGGCTTTGCTATTTGTGAATTTGGTCAAAAACTCCTCTTACCCACTCAACCCAAAATTAATATGAGATTCCATTAGATAACAGCAATCAAATTCTACATGCTATTATCTGGGCTTAGCCCATAATGCTCTTGGGAAGTTGAGATTACAATTGGTGAGGTTTCAACCATGATATGATAAAGTCCCGCATTTGGACATATATTATACAAGCAAAATAATTTTTTATAATAATGATTAAGACACACTTCTTTTTTCAATAAAATTCTGGAGTTGATACGGTGATTTGAGATGATAAAAATCTTTTTCTCTCCAAATATTTTAAGTTCTAATTATAAATATAAATACTTTTGAAGAGAATATTTTATCCGATCTATCTAGTATGTACCCAAAAAGCATCCAGTTTACTGGATAAATAGATGAAAAGAGTAAAAATTTTAAGTTTGAGTTAGATTTGATTCATTTTAACATAAAGCCCACCTCAAAATAATTTAGGAAAAAATGAAAAGGCTGCAATACATAATAAATTTTTTTATTTGTTTCTAAGAAAAAGAATTAAATAATAATTATAATATATATATATATATATATATATAATTTATTTCGTTTTCTTAGCATATTGGTTGAACAAAATCTAGGCCAAGATTTTGAGACTATGACTTTGTTAGGAAATTCAGTAATATTTTCAGCTTTTTTTTTTTTTTGTAAGAATACCTAACACGCATTGATTGGGTAATAATTAAAAAATCAATTCATTAAAAAGAATAAAATCTGATTAATTAAATTTTATTTTTAGATAATATCAGTTGACAAAAAGAAATTGCACGAAAAGTGTTTTTTTACTGTGGACACTATGATTCCTTCGAACATTCAACAAACCACAGATTTTATTAATTTCTATGTTTGAAGCTGTATAAATTGGTCAGTGACTCATTGGTCATGAATTAGAAAAAAGTTTTACTAATTTTCTTCTATTTTCAGCAAGATTATCATAAAAAAATATGGTGATTTGCCTTTCCATTTTTTTCTTATTATCAATTTAATTTAAAATTAGTTCTTCATTAAGTCCAGCAAAGTAATACTTATAAATTTTTATTTTGCAGCCATTTTGTTCGTTCTAACCTAAAAACGTTTTTTTTTTTAATCATTTTTCCATTTTTACGTCTTTGATAGAATTCAACGAACAATTGATTGTATATACTAATTAAATTAAAAGTTTATTTTAAATATAAAATTTCTAAAAATTATTAGAGGAGTTTATTCATTTCTTTTTTATTCATTAAGATGTATCAATAAGTCGTCAGTTATATAAAAATTATGATTATCCATTTGCACCACCGTAAAGGCATTATTAAACTCAATATTAGGTTAGTGGCAAGAAAATTTAAAGTCAAGACCTTCTATAATTCTCATAAATCACCCCTTAATTTGATTTATTATTTAATATATAAAAAATAATATATATTAACCTTAGAATAAATAAATAAAAACTATTGAGAAATTGTGATAATACTTATCTTCAATAATGATAGGAAAACGAGATAAATTAATATTAAAATCTACTAATGTCATCTTCACTTGAAATTAGATAAAGTTCACATTATGCCCTTCAAATCAATGAGCTCAAAGTTTTCATTAGGCATTGAATATTATACAATTAAAAAAATAGGAATTTTGCAATGTTACACCAAGTGCTTTAGTATTATTAAATTATCAATTTTTAATCTCATTTATTGATTATCAATGTCTAAAATTAAAAATTGATTTAATGTAATTCTAAGGCCATATATGTAAATTATAATGATGCCCTGAAAAAAATATTTGCCACCGATAATGCATTTCTACTACCAAGAAACAGATACATCCATTTAGTAGGTTGCTGTCAAACTGAAGTTGACATAAGAAATTTTCATGATCAATTGCTCAAGTGCAATGGACACACTGATTTTGAAGTGTAGTCTAATAAGTGCAATACAACTAATCTTTCCATGCTACTTTGATTTCATTAAAAAAAATGGCATTTAACATTTAGGACCCTTTTATATTTATGAATAATGCAAAATGAGGTTAGTTGGCAAATCCTTGTTATTTTTATGTGCATCATATTTATAACATATAGTTGGTGGTTGCATTTTAATTTCGCCTCAGTTATATATATTTCACTTCTTTATTTGTTCTAAAAATTTTAATGAAGGCATGAAGTTTTAGAAAAATATTGACCACTTAAACATGTTATAAGTTTGACAATTTGTAAATATTTAAGTATGATAAAGGGTATTTAATTTTGAAAAAAAAAATATTTATTCATTTACTTCAACATATTTCAATCTCATATAGTATCAAAATTATATTTAAATTAATTTAAAGCTTGTGATTTACAAGCTGAGTTTAAACTCTTAGATTTAAAACACACTAAATACATCCTTAGAAATGAGGCGAATAACATTAACTGAAATTGAAATTCAAATAGAATCAGTTTATACCATAAAATGAATGAAGATACATTTAATTTTTTTTTTTTAAAATTACAATTAAATTAATATATTGAGAGAGTGTGTGTGTGGAGAATTAATGGATAAGATAGGAGATGGGTTTATATAGGAAGGACCAATCTCAAAGTGGAGAACATGCTGATTTTGCACTCAAAGACATAAAAGAGCTCTTAAGTCAATGAGAATGCACTTGGTTTTTAAAACCACTAGCATGTTCATGTGCTATTGCACGTGTTTGATGGCAATCAATTTGGACTCTAGGCTTGACATTTGTATTCCTTGGACTTTTGCTTTAAGATGATGATAACGTTCTTCAAGTGATATACCTACCAAATTCCAATGATGTTTCCATCTGTGTCTTATTTTCCTTTAAACATCATAAGTTTCCAAAGGGTTGAGGTGTTTCATTCACACCCTTAATCTCTTAACATATGATATAAAATTATTTTATCAAATTCATTTATTCATATAGATATATATATATATATATATATATAGAAAGAGAGGCATATGCCCAGATAGCATAGAGACTTAATCCCTCTTTAAAAATCTTAGATTTGAGACCTTCCATAAACTATAAAAAAGAATATTAGCTCTATTTTTTAATTTATTACAACAATATTAATAATCATGAAGTATTTAATTATGAAAATCCATGATCTTGTATCTCAAACTATCTTAATAAATAATTTGAGCTAAATCTTTTTTTTTTTAAACTATTTAGTTAATTAGATTCCTATTAGATAAATTCACTAAAAGGTAAAGCGTTTCCTCCCAAATTTTAAAAGCGTTTCATATACATCTAAAACTTGAATTCGACATCTTTGATTAATGAAAAAGAGACTCTTACCTAATTAAGAAAAGAACAAATGACTATTACCATCTCATTTCAACTCTTGAAGGTAGCTAAATCTATTTTAATGTTACTGTTAAGAATGATGAAATGTCATTCATGTTAATTCTTCCTACATTAATGCATGAAAACTGGGGAAAAGTATGCTTATTCATTAGGAATTGTGATAACGTGCCTTGATGGAAACAAATATAAATGTACATCTAACTAAAAATTCACTTTCCTTGAAGAATTTGTCAAGCTCACCATACATTAGGCATGAATCTCCTCCCATTTTCACCTTAATATATTTTACCATAATAAAATCCAATTAAACTTGCCCCATTTACTAATCTATAACTACTACCATTTCTTATCCTTATTTAGAAGGAACTGAGCATCTATTTCTCGCCTATGCTTTTTCATTTTTTGCAGGTATTTATCTTGACTGTATAATTAATGATCTATTCATGATGATCTATTTCACAGCTATGCTTTTCTTTTTTGCAGGTTTTAATTATGATTTGATCATATCAACGGTCTATTCATTGATTAACCAATCACAATGTGCCAATGAGGCACAGCTGAATAAGCTTCTTAACAATTATTAACTTGGTAATCAGTGCATAAACACCTATGCATACAAGCTCCTATACCAGCACTCAAAAGCATGCACAAGGCCATTGGGAATGAGCCACACATGTTTAGACAGTGTTGGAAGTTGCTGAGCAGAAGGAAAAAAAAAGAAGAAGAATCATAGTGGATTTAGACTTATTTGGCAATTCTATCATATACTTCAATCATCCAATGTATGCAGCATACAAAGAGCTTTATCTTGACATCAAAATTATATAGTATGAAATAATTATGAAAATCTATAGACAAGAATTTGCAGAAAAACTTGCAAGTTTCTTCTGATGTCATTATGGTCAACAGTTATATATGTTACACAAACCAGGAAAGAAGTTTCAAAAGCTGAACATGTTTTCTATCTCTCTCAGACTTCATCCATCATTTCTCTACACAAAAGGGTCCATTAACCACTTCACAGAAAAAAAAAAAAAGAAAGGAGGGTTAAACTCATCTCAACATACCCTCTTTGGTGATCAAGCCTCATGCAGAAATTAGCCCTAACAAAATGCTTAAAAACTGAAGCTTGAATGCGAGAAGAACTGACTACAATCTTCAACACACAAGGTTCTTACTGAAGCAAAAACGAAAAATCCAACAAAAATGAAGGATTTTAGTGATTAGTTTCTTTTCTTGGGAATTTCCAAAAGTGCAATTTGTTAAAGTAGAGGTTTTAGCCATGCCTAATTCCCATGAAGTAGTTGAAGTCGTGGTGTTGGACCCTCAGTTGCTTTAGCCATGAATCTGCCACACTAAAAAGTGACACTAGCCTCCCTTGGTCCCGACCGCAATTGCCCGAGATCCACACATTTCCTTGCATCTTATATGTGGCCAAACCAAATGGGTGGAGGGAGATGCTTTCCCCTTCCTTTCTTTTCTTCTCAGGACTCTCAGCATCATCATCATGGTCCATATCTAGATAGACAGCAATTCCAGTACCAATATACTATATAAATATTAAGTTCATACGGACAGCTGTCTAAGCATATAAATTTATAAAGGGGAAAATGAAAGCGAATATGAATAAAGTTTAGCAAAACAGATAAATATGGGATACCTTGAAAAGATGATGAAAGGGTATGGTATGTGAGGAAGCATGTGGACAAGTCCTTGATGGTTCTCCCCATTGGAATGTGATAGATAGGGTACCTGAATTGAATGACAACTAATGCCTTGTTAGTACACTTTTTCTTTAAATTAGCACAAAGATGCACGGCGTTGCGAAAATAGGTAAATTTTTGTTACCAAAAATAATAATATATAACTCTCAAAAGCCTATTTTCTACCTTATCTGCTAAAGAATTAAATTGCAGAACCAAAAATGGCATCACGATAAATGCGGAAGCATGTGTGCTCATGTACAGATGCACGTGTATGTGTGTGCGCGCGCGTGAAAGAGAGAGAGAGTGAGAGACACGCACCAAGCAACAGCCATCCAACTAGCTGGTGAAAGATCTACACTTCGCAGTGACATCAAACCCGGGTATCTTCGAGCCAATCCACTAATCTGAAAGCAAAAATGCAAAGATGTCATCAGAATCACATTAATTTAATGCGGCAAAAAGCATATGAGCAGTTCATTGCACAAATGATCATGATCGACCCAGAATCTAAAAACTCCTTGAAAGGTATCAAGGATTCTTCTTCCAAATAACAGTAAAAGTTAACAAGACAATATCACAACAAAGGCAAGAATATATGCTCGTGTAGCATTATAATCAACTTAAAAATGGGAAAAGATGAATCCAATATATTATTCTATATGAAGTGGTTAACTATTGAAGGTATAACTTATATAAACAATAGAGAGAAAAAGCATGAAGTTCCTTGTCAAAAAGTCAAAAGTTTAGACTCATCTTTCGTAGATGCCTATCATGAAAAGGATTTCGAATGATTCCTAACAAATCCATAGTAGTTTTCTTCAATTTTATCAATCCATTAATACATATAGCCAGTCTTGGAAAATCACAGAAATTATAATGCTAATGAAATCAAAGAACATAAAATTAAAAAGCTCAAAGTGAGGCTTAAAGAATAGAAAATTACTACCACGAGGCAGCAAAGTACCTTATCCATCAAAGGAACTCTTCCATAGGGAGTTGATCGCTCAAAATACTGATAATATAGATAACCTAATCTATCATTAAGACGCCAAAGGTTATCTGGCTCGAATCCTCCTTCCTCAGATGAGCATCCATCCCACCTCGACAACTTGTCACTCTCACTCTCATCACTGCATGAATCACTGAATGCATCCCTCATCTCACCATCACCGGGCTCGATCTCTTCCCTGATAAAACCAATCAAAACCATTCAAAAATTACTTCCTTGGGTATGGGGGACCAGAAAAGAACCCACAAACTCATATAATCCGTCAATCAAATTAGTAATATTGCACAATTGAGCAATTGTGGTTCAAGACAACAAGTAAAGAACATTAATGGAATGAATGCTATTCACAACAAAAGTCAAGAAATTCAACAGCTAACTTTACATGGGTTTTTAGAAAAATTTCAAGTTCATCCAAAACTACCAACAGGAATTACAAGTGATGAAGGCAAAAAGAAGAATTGAAATTGGTACCTAAAACCATTGACAGAGGAATTGCTTGTGAAAATTTGGATTGCAGAAAGATAAGGCACATAGTACTGAACTAAGGTTTCACCATTGTTAAGGACAATAGGAACTCCAGCCCCATAAGCACTCCATTCATCATAGCAATTCCATAGATCAGCCAAGGTAAAATACTCAACCACGTCTCTATCCCATGGGTGCCATAAACGGTTTAAGTTCCTAATCTCCGTCTGCAATCAAGAAACATAACATGATATAATTCAAGATATGAACTCAAAATTCAGAAAAAAGATACAAAAAAAAAAAAAGAAAAGAAAAATCTAACCTTCGGAAGGAATTGAGATGAAACTACTGGGGTTGTGCAATGGAGGAAACAGTCGAGGTTTGATTGGTTTGACCCTTTATCAAAGATCATGGTTTCTGAAGAACAAAGAGAGATGGAGAAGAAAAGAGAGAAAGATAGGAGAGAAATTTAGTTTCCCTCCCAGCCCAGAAAATAAAAGAACAGAGGGAAGGTCAAGAAAAGAGAAGGGAGAATCAAAACAAAGGACAGACAGAGAGACAGAGAAGAGAGAGACGGAGAGAGGAAGGGAAGGAGAAGAAGAAGGAGAAATTGTCGGGATTTGATTTCCTCTTTTTAGAGATATAGAAAGAGTGACGAGGAGAAACAGAAATGCAAAGAGAAATTCTATTTTAGCATTTTTCGACGTTTGGACAGCTAAATATATGTATATATATTTTAAAAAATAAAATTAACTCCAAAATATCTCTCTTTCTTTTCTTTTTCTCTGTTCGAAGAGAAAAAGTCAAGAAATTATAAAAAAGACAATGTTGTTAAAATCCAGCACAACTTGAGACTCCAATTTCCGGCATCATTTTCGTTCACAAAGTAAAAACAAAATTTATCAGGAGAAAATTATGATTATGTTTCTTCTACTTCTGTTCTTGTTCCTGCTCTAAGAGAGTAAAAGAGTCAGGAGAAACTCCTCACTCTGCTTTGTTCAGTGTTGAAGAAAACACCACACATAAATTCAATGTTAATTCCTCAAATTAAATCAAAACCCCACAAGGCAAAAAAGTAAAAGAACCAATTTTTGAAGGAATTAATGAATGAAAGACTAAGAAAAGAAGGAAATGAACACAACCCAGATGAAATGTTCTGATTTTTTTTGCTTTCTTCAACAAAAACCCATATTTCCTGTTCTAAAGATATGCGTGAAACTATGGTTTCTCTTTCTAACAGAAAATGATAAAAGTAATCGACTTTCCGGGAAAAAGAATAGCAGGAGCTAATTCCAAGAAACAAACAAATATGTAAAGGAAAAAAAACAAGAAAAACAGAAAATATCAACGAATTTATCCGATTGAAATTAGAAAAAGAGCTATTGGTTTCTACTTTCTAGAAAGAACTATAATTCAGAGCCAGTGATCAATAAAGAGAGAACGAAACAGAGACGGAAAAATATTGATACCCACGCAAATAATCAAGGCATCCAAGCCATTGATTTACCATTCATTTATGGGATTCATCTGTCTCACTCAAAGTTGCGTTTCTTTTTTCTTTTTTTTCTTTTTTCTTTTTATTTTATTTGTTCTTACTATTTCTAATCTTGTGAGGTCCACGGCTGCTTGCCCTACTGGGTCCATGGTTTGTATGGCAAGTAGTACAACTTCAACATCTTTGATTCTTTCAATTGCTCAATTGACCCAAGAAGAAAAAACAATGAGATTTTGTTATTTGATTATCACCTTCAAAATAAGTATTAAATTTAATTTCTTAATTCATATTTGACTATTTTCTTTATGATTTATTAATACGTTGCTTTCAAAATTCTTTTTTCCTAGATGGGTTATATAAATTCTTTCATATAAATTAATAATGAATTTAATAAACCATAAAGAATTTTGATATTTTCATTTTACCTTAAAGCTGCCTAATTTAACAAAATTTGTCAATACCATTTTGGATTTTTTATATATAAATATTTACAATTTTTTTTGTAAAAATACATTGATAAATTATATTAAATAAATAATTTTCACAATGCAAATATGATATTAATTGAATATCACTATCCTCTCATGCTTAAGATTTTAATGTATCTTTAATTGATATAAAAAAATTAAAAATATAAACAATTAAATTTATACTAATTAAATATTTGGTTTGTAGTATGTACGTATTTATAAATAACACGTAAGCAAAGATTCAAGAAAAGGTCGAAATATTGAATACACTTTACCTTAGAAAAATGAAGACTCGGCTGCCTATTTTATTTGCCAAATTTTGTTGTGTTATACTTATTTTTTGTGGTATTTTACTTGTGCCTTGTTTGGTAGTTGTATTAGATAAAATACAATTGAAGATTTCCCCGTCCTATGTGGCCAAACCTTGTGACTGCAACAACACGGTACAAAAATAAATAAATAAATATTTTTATTTTCAAGATAAGGAAAAACAAAAATTAGTAATTATATGACTTCGTAAAATTTAAGATGTCTTTTATTGAAGAAAAAAATGTCTGAACAGGAAAATACTGACTATATATATATATATATATAAGTCACATTCCTCGTTCGTTTACTGCAGGTTTTGGCTTGCAATTTTTCATTTTCAATTGGGATGATCAATTTTTTTAAAAAAAATTAACCTTTAAAAAATTTTATATACTATATAATAACCAATTTATGATAATCTTATTTAATTAATCAATTTCATTTTTAAAGAATTTTTTTTATATATCATTTACCTTGAAATTGCCATCAAAGTAAATGAGTTTTAGAAAGAAAATGTCAAAAAAATAATTAAAAATTTAAGTACTAAATTAATATCAAACAAACTGACCAATGTAAAAGAAAAGTCAAACAATAAAATAATATTCCTTTTCCTTAGGTCATAAACTAAATGCATTCTTTAAGGCTTTCCACCTTATCAGCTATTCTATTTTGATAAGAGGAAATTTCATAAACTATCTCATTTTAACTTCTTTTTTTTTTTCAAAATTATCTATACTTTTTTCTCTTTTCATTTCTACATATTCACTTTTCAAATTTAACTGTTTTTCATTTTTAATTTTCATTTTCATCTTCATTCTTCTTCTTTAACCTATCTATTCTCACTTTATCTCCTAAATATAACATCCTCTACTATTGTTTTCTTCTCTTTGGTCAGCTTCTACCCCATTGATTTCTTCTCGGCAAGCTTTTTTTATCCCGTTGACACTATTGAACTATTGCGAAACTGATTATGAGCATTTTCTTCTGAAACTCTTTAGCCAAAGACCTAAGAAAATTTCTAGTCCAAATAAGGATATGAAGGTATATAATACATGCTTCTTTTACGCAATAAATAAACATACTAAAATCATTATCAATGATAATGGAGATAAACTTTGCTCTAGAAAATAAAAGATTAATTAGATAGCCGATAAATAGGTAAACGCATGGCAATCAAAAAGTGTGCAATCACGAAAAATAAAAACTAAAAAAAACATATCAACGGTACCTTCACAATTCTGGAAACGTTTTTGAATTTCAATTTTTGTTTGTAACCGCAAGGCATTCTCTCTCTCTTTTTTGTTCTTTTTTTTTTTGTGAAAAATCACCAAGATATA
Source organism: Balakata baccata (assembly GCA_949630135.1). Classification (NCBI taxonomy): domain Eukaryota; kingdom Viridiplantae; phylum Streptophyta; class Magnoliopsida; order Malpighiales; family Euphorbiaceae; genus Balakata; species Balakata baccata. The sequence continues at coordinate 34,837 of CATIWF010023523.1, read as the reverse complement.
TGCAAGTTATCTCCAAGATATATTTGATGTATTCTTATAAAATTTCTAAAGGTATACTGAAGTATTTCTAAAATATATCCAATGTATTTCCAATAAATTTTTTTCAGAGAATTCTCAATAAATTTCCAAAGTATACTCAAAATATCCTAAAGGTATATCCGACGTATTTTTATGGAATTCTCAAAAGGTATATTAAAGTATCCTTAAGGTATACCCAAGATATTCTCAGATAATTTCTCCCAGGGAATTCCTTAAGAATTTCCAAGGTATACCCAAGATATTCTCAGATAATTTCTCCCAGGAAATTCTTTAAAAATTTCCAAGATATACCCAAAATATTCTCAAGGTATACCAAAGATATTTTCAAGGTATTTCTAATGAATTTCTAAGGTATATCTAAGATATCCCCAAGATATTTTGAAAAGTATACCAAACTATTTATTTGATATTTTTTGATATTTTGAATTTTGATTGAATTCTATTCTTTTTCTTATTTAATGATTTAGTTGTTCTTGTTCTTGCTCTTATTTTTTTATTGTTTTTAGTAAAAATCAAATCAAGATATTCTAAAAATATACCGAAAATATATCATCTAGACATATTTTGGGGTAATTCTTGAGATTTTTGTACTGTTACAATTGTTGAAAGTATTTTTTGGTAAAATTGAAAAAAAAACATTAGTGGAAGGTAAAGTTGTAATTATTTTTCTTTTTTTGGTATTTATGAAAAATAATTTATTAAATAATTTATATTTTATTAGATCATCTCAGTAATTTAAATTAGATTGGATTTTTTTTGCTCATTTTAGGGATATTATATTATGGAAAAATTATTATTTATCCTCTGCAGTTTGACACAATACATTAGTACACCTAAGATTTTTAAAATATACGATTTGTCCTCTGTAATTTGACATAATACACTAGTACCCTTAATATTTGAAAATTATATTATTTACCCATAAAGTTTTGACATATTACACTACACCCTTGCAAGTTTTGATATATTACACTACACTCCTGCAAATTTAATTTACTAGACTAATACCATGAGTAAAAGAATATTTCTTTTTACTATTGTATTATATTTTTTTTCAAACATTAGAAAGATATATACTAATGTATTATATCAAAATACATTGAGTAAATAGTATATTTTTAAATCTTAATAAGGTACTAGTATATTATGTCCGCCTAGAGGAAGTAAATAATAATTTTTTCTTATATTATTTGGTGCAAGCAAAAGAAATTTAATATTGTGCGGCTGGGATTTGGTTCTCTCACCATCACCTATGTTGCTATTGAACATTATCTACACTTCAGCAGTAGGTCGGTGGCCGGCTGATCTCTGATTGCAGTATGAATTATCTAAGCCACAAAGATATGTTCAGCTGTTTTCTCCAGCATGAGGATCAAGCACGTACTAAGCATGCAGAGAGTTATGCTTCGGTCGCAAAAACATCAACCTCAATATTGCCGTCTTCATCGTCTGAGCATGCAAATAAAGGAAGATTTATTTCCATAAATACCAATGAAGATTTGTATAAACAACGACTCAAAGAAGGCAATCCTGCGTTAATTGGAAGGTTAATTCTTTTGAAGGGGAGACTGCATGGAAATCTAATGAGCTTAAGAAGAAACTCACGTCAACATGGGGAATTCAGAATTCATGGAAGCTAATTTCTCTGGGAAAATGATATTATCAGCTAATGTTTGAGAATGATCAAGACAAAGCCATGATTTGGGGACGGGGGCCTGGAATTTTTTGATTGCAACACTAGGCACTTGACTTTTATCCTTACGCCCAAAAATCAACTAATGCTCAAGTCTGAGTTCATTTTTATAGGCTGCCCTAGTAATACTGGCAGATGGCAAGAGGAATTGAGGGTGCCCTAGTAGTCACTGATGTGGGAAAATATTTCTCGCTTAGCAAAATTTTTAAACCCTAAACAATTTAATTTAAAATATTGAATTCGTTTGCTGTAAATTTATTCATAAATAAATTTCACATTTGATATTCTACAACTTAACATTTATAATTTATATTCAAATATAGAATGGGCAAAATAATTAATGAGTCAAATAATTTAGCATAATTTTTTTTATATATAGTATGATATAAAAATCATCTCCATAAAAAGTTAATATTAATATTTTAATTTAATTTATTTTAAATAATATTTATATTATTTTAAATAATTTTTTATTAAAATATTATATATTTAAATTGCTTTATTTTATTTATTTTATTACTTATTAAATTAATTAACTTAATTATTTAGTGTTTAATTATTTGTTATTTATTGTTTTGGATGAAAAAATATTAGTTTTGATATATTTGTGAATTATATTATATTATTTATTTTAATATAAATTTAATATTAATATTATTTTAATTTGATTTATTTTTTATTTTATTTTTATGTTATTTTATGTAATGTTTATATTATTTTATATAATATTTATACTATTTAAATATTTATTAAGATATTAAATTATTAAATTATTTTTATTTTATTAATTTTATTACGTATGAAATTAAATAACTTAAATACTAATAAGTAATAAAAATGTATTATAAATAATGAATATACAATGAGCAATTAAATTTAAAATGATGAACAATTATATTCAAGACAATAAATAATCAAGTTCAAAATGATTTATAACTAAAATATAAATATTGAACGTATAAGTATGAACATATGATAAATAATTGAGTTCAAAATAATAAATAATCAAATTCTAGTCAATAAATGTATAAATTAATTACCATAATTTACCATATATAATTTATTATTACTATAATTGTAAAATATTTAATACCTCTATTTTACATATGATTTTTTAATAATAGATAAATTAGTAATTTGATAGAATTTAAGATAAATATGTATTTCTATAATCCATTATAAATAAAATATCATAACAAATTAATTAAATTAATAAAAAATAAAAAATATATAAAAACTAAATATTAAATAATAAAAAATCTAATATTCAATAATTATATGTCTTAAAAAACTAGCATATAGTAAATTGGCTTTCGAGATAAATAATTTTTTATATTTATTTTTTATAATATCAGAATCATTAGTCTTTGCAAAAATTCAGGTCGAGTATTTCCGATTCGGCCTTTAGTGGGTTTTAGTTTTGAGGGTTAAAATTGAGAAAAGAAAAAAAAGGCTCAAAATCGGAAGGCATGTGTATTGGTGATCATGTGGGCTAACACACTGAATCAAAATTAAATGAGCCGAGTGAGGAAAAGAAGATTGAGATTGTAGTGACACGTGGATTTTCTAGTACGGCGTGGCGCCACATATAGTGCAATCATATCTAAAACAGATTGTTCATATGGGTCCCCGGTTTTGACTATTTCTAATACTTTGCTTTATTACTCATGAATTAATTTTACTTTTCAAAGAAAAATGATTTATTATTTTTATAATAATAGTAATCAATAATTATAATCCAGATAAAGAGATTTTATGATTGTGATTTCTAGTCTTAAATTTTAATGACAAGAAAACTATATTATATTTTATAAAAAAAAGTATAAAAATAAAATATTTAACGTCATTATCAAATAAATTTGATTTTTTTTTAATGAAAGATTTATTATTTTCTCAATCTTATCTCAACAATTTTTGCCTTTATAAAATTGAAAAACGGGGAACACTTATCTTTATTTTCTGACGTGGCAGTTAAAAATTAAAATGAATTTTATTTTTTTATTCTAAAATTTCTAAATATATCTTTTTTTTTATTTAAACTATATCAATATATCGATAAAAATATATATAAATTCGGTAAAAACTATAGACAATTAAACAGTAAAAAAATTTGTAATATCCAAATTAATAACATAATAAATCGGCTTAAAGTTTACAAATTTGATAATATTATAATACCTATTATTTCAGTTTTGCAACATACTAACGATCATAATCTGATTTGTTATATCTGTTGAATCGAATATGTTTTGTCTGTCTGAATCGTTCATAGAAAAAAAATACTACAACAAGACGACGAAAATAAAATATCGTAACAAGATGATAAAATCAAATACTGTAAAAAAAACGATGAAATCATAAAAAACAAAACAAACAAAATAAAAACATAGACCTATATAAAATAATCATTTATTTTAGAAATAAATAGATAAAAAAAAATATAAATAAGTTTTTTCCTTACTTCTAAGGTAGTTAGAAAAAAAAAAGAAAAAAATGGAGGCTCAAATTTCTTAATATATCTTAATTATATGCATTAGAAACTAAGAATCAATTGTACTCTCAAAAACAGTAAATTATAGTTTAAGATTAAAAAAGATAATAAGTTTATCTTTGTGGGAGAAGAAAATATTTAATAGGAATATAATTAATAGTTCGTATTAAAATTCGATATTTGCTTTATTTTATGGATTTTTTTTTTATTCGAGTTATGCACGACTTTGAGTCTAAAATATTATAAAAAAATACGAATGGCTGATCCGGGGATATATATCGTGACTCACAAGTATAAAACAGTTTTCGTAATTTTATGAGTTTTCCTGATTTTAGAAATTTATGATTTTACCTAATTTTAGACTAAGTGGATTTTTATTTTTTTGGAGAATTGCTTGACAAACTATAATTTTATGTTTGTTTTTTTCTTTTGTTTGATTTGAAGACAACTCATGAATATAGAAAAAAATATTTTTTTATTATTCTTTTATTATTATTATTATTATTTTTTATTATTTTTTTACAGTGAATGGAGCTAGAAAGAGGTTGTTAATAATATATTACCGAGAGAAATAGGATAAAGCTATTTGACTATTTAGCTATAAATATTTAAATAGTACCCTTTCTGTTCCTTCATAGATAATCGCTTTATTATAATATCATTTACTATTTTTTAAAATAAAAAAAATTCAATTATTTGTCATTTTTATGTATTTAATATAATATTAATTTTTTTTATTTTATTATTGTGTTAATATTAGTTTTGCAAAAGTCTATTCCTTCTTCTAATTCTAAATATATTTATAGAAAGGTAATTTAGTTTCTACCAATTCTTTTTCCTCTATAATTAAATCTATTAAATGTCTTCTTAATCAAAATGAAATAACAAAAAGAATTAATTATATTACTAGAATAGAGGGAGTATCTTTTTGAATTATAACTTTTGTTCCAAAACATTTAACATTTCACAATTATCCATAAATATTAATTATTTTTTTTATCTATTCTATCCTTATTCAAAATTTCAACTTGCATTAATTATTGGTAAAAATTAATTATCTAAGAACAATATAGTATCTTAATTCTTACCTATATATTAAATGTAAAAACTTTAAAATTTATTTAGAAAAAGATAGAGTAACAAGTAAGAAGAAATAAAAACGAAAATTCAATAATTTTTTTTTTAAATATGAAAAAATTAATCTATTAACTTAGTAGAAGTAGGCTACTTTTTTTCTTCTTTTTTTTCTTTATCTCAAGGCATAGCAGCGCCAATATGACGACAACTCCCATCATATGAAATGGGTTTAACGTTCAGTTATAAAACCATTGGAAAAAGATGGTGAATCGAAATATAACAAAAAATATATATGGTGACCGGAGGAGAAAGTGACATCCCCACCAACAATTTAAAAACCTTTCACATGTTTATTTTAGATTGTTTTTATTTTTTATTTTCACATTTTGGAATAGCCCCAAAACCAGAGATGGTCCATTTTATGATATGTTATTTTAACTTTTTATCATTTATTTTTCTGACTATACTCCAAAACACACAGAAATAACTGAATAAAATTATTATAAGAAATTGAAAATATTAGTGGCAAAAAAAATTGTCACCACTCTAATGGCAGCAAATGGTTCTGATCCTCTTGTAAATAAATAAAAGTTATAAAATTTTTAAAAAGGATATGACTTATCATCGCTTTGTATATATCCTATTCTTAATATGCACATTTATATAAACTAGTTTTTATTAATATGTATTACACATAATTATTAGATATTAGATTCGTTAGCAATTATTATTTGATTTTTATATAATTTTTTATTTTTTATTAATTTTTTTCGTCTTATTTTAATGTTTTATTTTTAATAATTTATAAGAGTAAATATTTATCTCAAATCTTATCAAATTACTAGTTTGTCTATTATTAAAAGTTATATATAAAATAGAGATAATAAATATTTTACGGTCATTTTATCTGTCTCTCCCATTTTTACTTATTTATATTACGATATAAAATGTTAATTTGATATATTCAAGCTCTCTTAAATTATTTAAGTAGTCAAAATATATTATTGAAATAATTAATATAATACGATCAATTACATATTCAGGGCTTAGTAAATAAAATACACATCAGTCAAGCCCCAAAATATATGCATTTTTTTTTCTTTTTCAGAGCTAAACACAAATCAAGCAACATAATCTTGTATTTTTATATGTATATATAAATGTTTCAATTTCTTGAATATAATTCTTTATATGTCGGATATTTTTACAAAAATCCAAAATTCATAATATAGATCAATTATTTTCCTTAATTGACATTTAATTTTTAAGAGTTTCGAGAATGCGTTGATTTTATTATATTTAACATTTAATAAAATCAAATACTTTTATATATAAAATATTAGTATAATTAACTTTAGCTTGATTGTGCTTGGCTGCCCGGAATAAAAATTTCTATTCACATCCCTCAATGGGCGAGCTACTTCTAAATGCTTGGAATTTAGATTATATATAATTCTTCTTGAGTAGTTTTGAGGTTAATTTTTGTTTTCTATATGCATGGAAAGTCCAAAATTCTTCCTTTCTCTCTTTTCCATTTTTCTTTTCTTTTCCTCAATGAATAATGATGTCATGTGATCAAAATTGATTAGATTTTTTTTTTCCATCACTTTCGATGCAATATCTAAATATTTTTTTAATTTCTTTTTCAATCTTAATTTTTTTCAATTTCTTTTACACTTTAACTTCACTACTTCTATATGCAAAATGCTGAAATATTTGATATCAATTGTCATGTTAGATACTATGAAGGGTAACACTAAAACGACTATATCAACAAAATAAATTTTAAATTTAGTGTTTGGTTTTTTAACTTAAGATGTTTACACCAAGTAGTTATTTTTGCCTTTTTCTATTAATTAATTTGAATGAGGATAGTCATCATATATATGCATGGATAGAGAAAATACCAATTACTTTGACAATTTCGGAATGGTGACTTTTATATTATTAAACTTTGAACAAATTCAATGTGCAAGTCTTATAAGCTATGCTTGGTTATTTCAATAAAATATAATATATAAGCGTGTATGTTTATCTCAAATTCTATCAGATTACTAATTTGTATATTATTCAGAATCATAAATAAAATAAAAAAAGTAAGAATTTTATGATCATTTTGCATGTCTCCCCTATTCTCATTTATATATATAGTTGATATAATATAATAAGAGTAAATTATTAGGACATATCTGAAAATTTGGTTGATTATACTAATCAGTCTCTTAATTTTTGAAATTATATTACGAGATCTTTTTATGTTAACCTTAGGGTGATTACTCTCAATTTTAATCTTAATAATCCAATTAAATGTTACTAATATATTTATTAAGTGTTGTTTTGATAATATTCAAAGTTTTAGCATATTTGACTATAAATTCCTCATTGAACAAGTCAAGCATTTTCTAAAGATACGTAACTTCCGACCGGGACAAGTATCTACCGGGAAGTGAGTGTCCAGACCAGGAAATATTGATCTTTCAAAGTTCCAATAGCGGAAACAGACCGGGACAGGAGATGTCCCGACCAGGAGATTCCATTTCTAGATCGGAACATGTTATAGTTTATTAGAAAATTCAAAAGGACATGACCGTTGAAAAAGAGACACCACCAAAATGTGCTAAGTCATCATAAAATTAAAATGACCAAAGTCAAACTGACTTAAGTCCCGACCAAGAAGAACTCAAGGCCAGCAGACCCAAGTCCTCGGCTATGGCATCATCGGGCAAGTCCCGACCAGGACACAAGGAGTCCCAACTGAGAAAATTGAATAGGGACTAGCCGTTGGACGGTTCAGCCAACCAGAAGATGCCACGTATTAAAATAGGCTATTTTCTGACCAGAAAAGCTACGTTCTCGACCGGGATCCCTCTCTCCATATAGCATTTAATGCATTTGTAAGATAACGTTAGAAAGAGTTATGACACTACTTTGTAACGGCTAATTGGTGGGTAATCAGTATAAATACCCTACTAAAAGGCCATTTAATTTAACTAACTACTTAAAAAGTGTCAAAACTCTTGCAATTTATATTTTCAATCTTTCTTCATTAATTATTTATGTAAGGGTTCAAGTGTTAATCTTCAAACACTTGGGTTATCTTGTAATTGGGTAGTGTGAGCCATAAAAATACAAGAAAAATTTAGGTTGAGTGTTAGCCTTGGTAAAACACCTAGTTAGGAGTGAGCTAGCAAAAACTCCATTTGTATCTAAGTGATTAGATTAGTGAATACCTAATTAAGATTGGAGAGAGGAATAGGACTAGTTAATCTTTTTCACTTCCTTGTAAGTGCAAGAATTTTTTATCTTCCCACCAATTCATCCCTCCCTCCCCCCACCCACGCCCCCCCCCCCCCCCTCTTTCTTAATAATTGTTTGGGCAACAATTGGTATCAGAGCAAGGTTTAGAAATCAAGTTTCATCAGCTTTAGCAAAGATCTACAATGGCCCAAGAATGATTCTAAAGCCTCAAATCTTATTTTGATGGGTCAAACTATGCCCATTTGAAGTTTAGAATGGAGGCATACTTGGATAGTAAACGAATTGATGTATAGGATAGTGTTCGCAAGGAATGGACACTACCAACAAGGAAGAATACTGAAGGAGAAGATGAACCTCTTCCAAGAGATGAGTGGACTGAACCATACAAAAGAGCAAATAGCAAGAACAAAAAGGCTATGGCTATCCTAGCAAGCTCTCTTTCTCTTGAAGAATGTGGAAGAGTTCAGCATTATCCAACCGCCAACAATATGTGTAGGACTTTGGAAAACTATCATGAAGGCATAAAGCAAGTTCGTTCAAGGAAGATTCAACTCCTAATGAACGAGTATGAACTCTTTAAGATGAAGTCTAATAAGACCATCACCGATATGACAAACTACCTACTCTCCATTATCAACAACATGAAGAAATATGGATGACATACAAGTCTTGAAGATGTAAACAATAAGATCTTGAGAAGTCTTCCAATGAAGGACTATAGATCAAGGGAGGCGGGTATAGAAGAAGCCAATGATTATTTAAGCAGTATTCCCACTGATGTGCTCATTAGTAAGCTTCTAACACATGAGATGGCTTTTGTAAGGAAAAAGGAGCTTGAAGGAGAAAGAGAGAAGAAAAAAATATCTTGCTCTCAAGGCAAGCACCACCTCCTCAAAGGTTCAAGTGGAACTCATTAGTTATGATGGGGTAAGTAAAGAAGAGGGTGAGGAGATAGTCATGCTATCTAGGAGAGTAAAGAGAATGATAGTCAACAAGTATAAGACTGTCAAAAAATACAAGCAAATGGCCTCAAAGTTCAAAGGCTCCTTATCCAACTTTAATAAAAATAAGGAGGAGATGAAGTGCTATGAATGTGGGAAGAAAGGCCACATCAAATCTGAATATCCAAGGCTCAAGAAGTACAAAGGCAAGTCTCACAAGGATGGAGGAGACAAGGGCCATTAAGTTACATGGGATGATCCTATATCAAGTGATAATGAGGAGAGCTAAGAAGATATAGCCAACTTGTGCTTCATGGCTTTAGCGGATAACTCTAATGAGGTAACTTCCAATTCATCCTTTTTACTTTAAATGCTTGTAATGATGATGATGATCTTATTGAGGTCATGAGTTTAGAATTAGAAAGATATAAAAAGAAAGTTGGTTTTCATAAGAAAAATAGCTCCAAGCTTAAGGATGATTTATCCAACCTTCAAAATATTGTGGAAGAGCTAAAAACCTCTAATGCTTCTCTTAAGAAGTCATTATATGAGTTTTCATCTAGACCTTCAACCATTTCTTTAATTAAGGAAAATAATACTTTGAAAAATGAAGTTGAGAAATTGAGATTTTTTATCTCTAAATTCCACAAAAGGAAGAAAAGTTTGGATACTCTTATTGTATCTCAAATACCTCCCTTAGTGAGATATGACTTAGGCTTTAATGGAGCATCATCTTCATCCATACCTAGAACTATTTTTGTAAAAGCTTCCATATCACAAACCTCCTCAATTGAGGTAAGTGCCTCTAAGGCTAAGAATAAATTACACATTAAAGCCTCTACTCAAAAGAAAAGTAGTAAAACCTTACTAGGCTCAAGAGGGAAACCTCAAAAGGCCAACCATGCCTTTTTGTATAAGAGGCATGCACCTAGGAAAGCACCCACTACATATGATTGTGTTTATTATTACACCTCCTCTTATGTTTCTAACAAGAAAGTTATGAGGCCAAAACCCCAAATAAAGTGGCAAAAGTCCTTTAAAACTAAGCAATGCCACTATTGCATGGAGTTTGAGTACATTAACATTCATTGTTTAATAAGGAAATCACATTGGGATCCCTCAAAAACTAACCTCCAAGGACCTAAGGTTGTTTGGATACCTAAAAGCCAAACTTGAATATATATGCCATAGGTATGCCTTAAATCCTCAAAAAATGAAAATGTATAGCTCTTGGATAGCGGATGCTCAAGACACATGACCGGAAACAAAAACCTCTTCAAAAGTCTCAAACATATGGATAGAGGTAAGGTCACCTTTGGAAACAATGCTAAAGGTAAGGTAATTGGCATTAGTTCTATAGGACTAAATGGTATTTCAATCATTGATGATGTAATATTTGTTGAAGGTCTAAAGCACAACCTCTTAAGTGTGAGTCAATTATGTGATAAGGGAAATAAAGTGACCTTTAACTCCAATGAATGTCTAGTGATCTTTTTATATAGTCAAGAAATATTTAAAGGAGAAAGAGATAGCAATTCCTACATAATTGACTTACATAAGTTATCTAATATTTTCTCTAGTTGTCTTGTGTCTATTAGTGAAGAATTTTGGCTATGGCATAAAAGACTTGGGCATGCAAGTATGGATATAATTCAAAGTCTTAGCAAAGATGAACTAGTAAATGGGCTCCTAAAGGTCAAATATTTGAAGAATAAAACTTGTGAGCCTTGTCAAAGAGGCAAGCAACACAAAACATCATTCAAGATCAAAAATTTTGTAAGCACCTCTAGACCTCTTCAATTATTGCATATAGACTTGTTTGGACCTAGTAAAGTTGCGAGTTTGGGTGGAAAACATTATGCATTTGTTATTGTTAATGGTTACTCTAGGTTTACTTGGGTAATTTTCTTAGTTCATAAAAGTGACACTTTTGAAAACTTCAAGTACTTTGTCAAATGAGTTCAAAATGAGAAGGAATATTGTATTTCAAAGATTAAAAGTGATCATGGCAAAGAATTTAAAAATGATATTTTTGAAAATTATTGTTTAGAAAATGGTATCTCTCATGATTTTTCCACACCAAGTACTCCTCAATAAAATGGAGTAATTGAAAGAAAAAATCGAACATTGGTAGAAATGGTTAGAACAATGATTAATGAGTATGGACTTCTAACCTACTTTTGAGCAGAAGCCAATAATGCCGCATGTTATATTGTAAATCATGTTTTCAAAAGATCCATTTTGAATAAAACCTCTTATGAACTTTGGAATGGAAGAAAACCTAAGATCTCATATCTTAGAGTATTTGGTTACAAATGCTTCATATTAAATACTAAGGACAATCTTGAAAATTTTGCCTTAAAATTAGATGAGGACATATTTTTTGGTTACTCCACATCTAGCAAAGCTTATAAAGTTTTTAACAAAAGAACATTAATTGTAGAAGAGTCTATACATGTTAATTTTGATGAATCTCATAGACTTGATCTTGGGAAAGGTATTCTTTTGAATGATGTTGTAGGCTTCATGAAGAATCTCAATCCTGATCAAGTAGAACAAGATATATCCACAAAGAAGAATAACCTTAATGAGGAACAATTTCAAAAGGAGGAGCAATCCCAAGCTCAAGAGCAAGAGACCAATGAGCTACCAAGGGAATGGAGATATGCAAGAAACCACTCAAAGGAGCAAATCATTGGTGACCCTTCAAAAGGTGTAACTACTCGTTCAAAATTTCTTGATTTTAATATTACATGTGTATCTCAAATTGAACCAAAGTCAATTGGTGAAGCTTTGGATGATAAGAGTTGGGTGATTGATATGTAAGATGAACTCAATCAATTTGAAAGGAATGAAGTTTAGACCTAGGTTCCAAGACCTATTAACTACCCAATTATTGATAGTAAGTGGGTCTATAGGAACAAACTAAATGAGGATGGTAATATTACAAGGAACAAGACTAGATTGGTTGCCAAAGGGTACAACCAAGAGAAAGACATTGATTATGATGAAACATTTGCCCCCGTAGCAAGATTAAAAGCTATACATATTTTATTAGCATATGCATGTCACATGAATTTCAAACTTTTTCAAATGAATGTAAAAAGTGCTTTTTAAAATGGTTTTATATCAGAGGAAGTGTATTTTGAACAATCTCCTGGTTTTGAAGATCACGCTTTTCCAAATCATGTCTATAAACTCACTAAGGCTTTATATGGTTTAAAGCAAGCTCCTAGAGCTTGATATAAAAGACTAAGTGCATTTCTTTTAAACAATAGATTCTCAAAAGGGCATATTGACATAACTCTTTTTATTAAAAAACCATAAGCTTGACATTCTTATTGTTCAAATTTATGTTAATGACATTATCTTTGGGTCTACTAACGAGGATCTTTGCTAAGAATTTGCTAAGTATATGACTTGGGAATTTGAGATGAGCATGATGCAAAAGCTCAAATTTTTCCTCAGACTCCAAATCAAGCAAGGTAAAAATGACATCTTCATCAACCAATCCAATTACACTAAGGAATTGATCAATAAATTTGAGATGGATGAATGCAAGAATGCCAAGACTCCAATGGGTACATCAACAAAATTAGACAAAGATGAAAATGGTAAAGCTGTTGATGAAAAGCTTTATAGAGGTATGATCGGCTCACTTCTTTATTTTACCGCATCTAGAACCAATATTATATATAATGTATGCTTATATGTTAGATTTCAATCATGTCCTAAAGAATCACATTTGAATGTTGTAAAAAGAATTTTGAAATATTTTCATGGCACCATGCATTTAGGACTATAATATCTTAGAAATTTTTCATTTCATATCATTGGTTTTTTGGATGCTGACTACGCCGATAGTCTTTTGGATAGAAAAAACACATCCAGAACTTGTCACTTTATTGGTGAATGTTTAGTTTCTTGGCATAGCAAGAAATAAGTTTTGGTTGCCTTGTCCACTGTCGAAGATGAATATATAGCGGCAGACAGTTGTTGTACTCAAGTTCTTTGGATAAAACAACAACTCAATGATTATGGTCATGCAATTGATCACATTCCGATTAAATGTGATAACACTAGTACAATAAATCTCTCAAAAAATCTCATTCAATATTCTAGAAGTAAACATATTGACATAAGACATCATTTTTTAAGAGATTATGTTCAAAATGGTGATGTAATGTTAGATTTTATTGACACCGAAAACTAACTAGCAGATATTTTTACTAAGCCCTTAAATGATGAAAGACTTTTTTTTTTTATAAAGAGAGAGCTTAGTATGATTGATGGGAGCACATTGGTTTAGTATGCTTGATGGGAGCACATTGGTTTGAAAAAACTTAAAATCATGTTTTTACATGTATAAAACTATTTATCTATATATGCTCTTTACTTATTTGATGTGAATGTTATGTTTCATGGTTAGTTTATTTCTTCTCTCCTAAAATTTTCAAAGTACCTATAACTCCCGCTCGGAAAACATATTTTTCGCTCAGGAACAATATCCCGCTCGAGACATTATCCCTCCCACTTGCAATTTTTTGCTGTTATATTGACTATTGTACATCCTCATATTCCGCTCGAGAAACCACAATTTCCGGTCTGAACATTTGAATATTATCCAATCGTTGCACCTCTTTAAAAGTGCATGCTCGGGAAACCTCCTATCCCCATCGGGACTGTGTCCAAATAATTCGAATTTTTCTGACTTTTGGAAGGTTTCTGGTCAAAAACCCCTCAATCCCAATCAGGACTTACTCGATGGCAGCCTTTTGTAACTGCTACCAACCAAATACATTTGTCATAACTCCCATTTAAGTACCTCAAACGGCAAAATGCCTCTTCAAACTCTATAAATATCTCACTGTTCTCATTCTTTTCTTCACTTTTGCATCAACACACACTCTCTCTCTCTCAAATTTTTATTCTCTAAAGACAATCTCTCTAATAGCACCAAAGGTTGGAACTTCGAAATCAAGAGCCTTCAAAGGCAAAGGAGTGGATTCTTCCTCCAACTTTTCCTCCTTCAATGATATATTCAATGTCTTCTCAAGGGAGGAGAAGAAGCGGTATGCCAACATCACCACCAAGAAATTCATATTAAACTGCACTCTAAATATAGATTACCTTCATAAATTGGGTGTTAAGGATGAAGTTATTGGCATTCTTAAAGAAATTGGGTGGACCAATTTCGTCATACCCTTGAAGATGGCCATGATGAACTCACAATCGAATTCCTCTCCGCTCTTCAAGTGATCAAAGATCCAAAACATCCTCTCGGCTATTACAACATTCAATTTCGTCTCTTTAGCCAACCACAAGAGATGACAAAGCATCAACTTATAGATATTTTTGGCTTCAAAAAGGTGGGCCTTATCAATACTCAAGCCATACATCTTTCTCCTCTTGATGTGTGGAAAAGAATCTCTCTTAAAATGCTTCTTGACAAGTGATCTAATGCAAAATACATCAAGACACTTTCTCACTTCATCCTTCATAGAATCATCACTTTCACTATTAATGCAAGAAGTGAAAGCAATGAGAAAGTCACTCATGAAGACCGTCTCCACCTTTATGCCATGATTCACAATCGGCCTACTGAAACGACCCATCTTCTTCTTGACAAGTTTCAATCCATGGCCTCTACTACCAAATGAACAATTTCTCTCTATGCTAAAATCACTTATCTTGTAAGGTATCTTCATCTCATGACGAATGAAAATTGTGCAATTTTTTCTTCATCTTGCTCTCAATATAAAAGCTTCTTGGACATCCAATATCTCTTAAATTGCAAGGCCCTTCAAGGAGGTTGATACCTTTTTCTATGCCTTTGGAGAACTTGGCACCCAAAAGGCCACTCAAGAAGCCATAAGGAAGCGGGCAAGGCTCTCTATAGGAGGAGAAAGTTCAAGTGCACCAGAAATGCCTCTACCACCACCTTCTAAACCACAACAAATCACCTTGCAAAGTTTTTATGACTTTCAAATGTAATCCTTCAACATCATGAGGGATATGATGCAGAACCTTCACTTGGATATTCAAAGCATGCAAGGGCAACTCAATCTTAATGTATACACTCATAGCTTTGAACAAGCCCCACCATTTGAGGAGGAGCAAGGCATTCATGAAGAGGAAGAAGATGGTGAAGAGAAAGATGAGGCAAGTGATGAAGAAGGAGATGCATAACTTAATGTTTTTCTCTTTCCATTTTTAGTTTACAACATTTTTTTATGTGCACATTTCTTTTCAATAAAATGGTTTCTTGTTCTTTATCTATATGTCAATTTGGTGATTGCAATTCATTATTTTTTATATTAACAAAGGGGGAGAAGAAAGAATATGACAACTATTCAAAAAATTAATTTTATCAATTATGTTGACCTTTTGACTTGAGATATTAAATATCTTTAAATGATGTGAAACTTTGAATACTTAATATTCAATATATCAATTTGATTATAGCAATATCAATTTGTTATTTTTGCCTAGTTTGATTGTCAAAATAAAAAAGGGGAAGATTGTTAGCCTTAGGATGATTGCTCTCTATTTTGATATTGACAATTCAATTAAATGTTACTAACATCTTCATTGAGTATTGTTTTGATAGTGTTCAAAGTTTCAGCACATTTGGCTATAAATTCATCATCGAACAAGTCAAGCATTTCCTAGAGACACGTAACTCCTGACCAGGACAAATATCTCCTGACCGGGACTCAAGTCCAGACCGAAAAATATTGTATTTTGATATTTCAAAGTTCCAGTAGCGAAAGCAGACTGGGACAAGAAATGTCTCGACTGGGACATTCCATTTTCAAACCGGAATATGTTATAGTCCGATCGGAAAATTCAAAAGGACATGACCATTGAAAAGGAGATACCGCCAAATTGTGTCAAGTTATCATAAAGTCAAAATGACCAAAGTCAAACTGATTTAGGTCCCGACCGGAAAGAACTCAAGGCCAACAGACCTAAGTCCTCGGCTATGGCATCATCAAGCAAGTCTCGACTAAGAAAATTGAATAGGGACTAGCCATTAGATGGTTCAGCCAATTAGAAGATGTCACATATCAAAATAGGCTATTTTTGGATCGAGAAAGCTATGTTCCCGATTAGGAACTCCTCTCTGCAAACAACATTTAATGCATCTATAAAATAACGTTAGAAAGAGTTATGACACTACTTTGTAACGGCTAATTGGTGGGTAATCAGTATAAATACCCTACCAAAATGTCAAAACTCTTGTAATTTATTTTCTCAATTTTTCTTTATTAATTATTTGTGTAAGGGTTCAAGTGTTAATCTTCAAACACGTGAGTTATCTTATAATTGGGTAGTGTGAGCCAAATTACAAAAAATTGATTATTGTGTGAGCCATAAAAATACAAGGAAAATTTGGATTGAGTGTTAACCTTGATAAAATACGTAGTTGGAAGTGAACTAGCAAAAATTTCATTTGTAAACTAAATGATTAGATTAGTGAATACCCAATTAATATTAGAGAAATGAGTAGGGTTAATTAATACATAAACCTCTATAAAATTTGTGTTTCAATCCTTGTAAGTGCAAGAATTTTTGCTCCTCGCCAATGTTATCAAAATTCGGACCGAATCAGCTTGTTCGACCGGATTAACTGGAAACAGGCCATAAACTGGTTTGGTTGATTGACCCGTGAACGGTCGAAGTGTTTTTCTTGCTTTTCTGAAAAAAACTGCCACTTGCTCGTGTTGTGGTTTGAACTCACAGCCATTAGCATGACTGGAAACAATTAATCAGTTAGGCCAAATGTTTTACTTTGTTTTGTTTTATAAAATTTTTATATACTAAATACATATAATATATATTATTCTAAACATATTATACTATATATCAAATAAATTATTTTTTATAAAAAAATCATTTAAAAATGAAAACATATAATTAATAGAATCTCTTATCATAAATTTTTAATATTGGTATAAAAATACTAATTCTAATTAGTCACAAAGTTATATATATTTGTATATATATTATTAGCCTATAATATTATAAATTAATTAAATATTTTAAGTTTTATATAAAAAAATGAAAACTATAAATTTAATGAAAATGTCAGTTACAATCACCTAAGATAATGATTATTATATTGATTTGTAAAAAAATAAAAACTATTAGAATACTTTTTTTTAAGTTTTAGTATTAATTTTGTTCTATTTTAATGTGGATGTGATTATATATTAATTAAATTAAGGATATATTATATTGTTTGAAAATTTTACATAGACCGGTTCAATCTTGGTTGAACTTTAAATCTTTAAGTGACTGTCTTTTCCGGCTCATGTTTAATAATCTTGCTCCTCACAAAAACAATAGAAAGGGACACAATCCATTGGAAAACAATAATGACATATTAGCGACAAATAAGTTACTCGCCAAATATAGAATGTAATCTCTCAAGGACAGAAATAGCGACAAAATATTTGTTGATAATTTAGCGACTGATTTCTTCTGTCTCTATAAATAGACTTTTTTTTTTTTGTTATTATTTTCATGGATTGTGCTTATATTAATATGTTTTATGTAAGCAATTATGATTCCTAATTTAAAAGGCAAGGGAATATTAAAGTGTATTAGTGTTAACTGAGGAATAGTCTGAAAAATTTTAATTACTTGAATTTAGATTTTTAATTTCAATTTTGATGTTTAAGTTAATATGTTCTTAAATAATAACTCATTAAATAGAAATTCAATTAATTATTAAATAAATCTAGAAAAAATATGTGCAAATTACTAGTTTAATTTCCTTCTCTTTTTTTTTTTTTTTGAAAGATTACCAATGTTGTTTATTTTGGCTTTAATCACATTTATACAACTAAATTTCAATTTGAATGAAAGATCAATGGAATAAACTTATCAAAACATATGTGTTTAGCTATATTTGGATTAAGGGATTTTAGACGAGGGAATTTAAATAATCCTTATTAATGCTAAATTTATTATTTTGCTGCTTAAAACAAAAATGATAAAAATCCATAAATTTTGAAAAATTTCTCATCCATTAAAGTTCTTTATTTTTAAGAATTTAATTTCTCACTTCTTTGATGAAAAAGTTCAAAATTTACTATTTTTTATTAATGAGGAATTATTGTCAAATTTTTTTATTTTTAAATTATTATTATTATTATTATTATTATAGTGTTAATATACATTAAATTATTAATAAAAATAATTTATAATTTATAGCAATGTAATTAGATGTTATAAAGTATATTAATTTTCTATTTTAAAATTAAGAAGTTATCTTCCAAAGTTTAACTTATTAAATATAAAGAGAGAGCAATTCTTAGAGTAATCAATTTTATTTTTTTTTTATTTTTAAACATATGATAGAATTGATTGTATATGCTCAATTAATAATAAATTTTCAGTATTTATTAAAGGGTTAACTAAAAATTAATTATTAAATCTATAGATTGTAATTATTAAACTAAATATGAATATAAAAAAATTATATCATCAAAAAATGAATTTTATAGTCAAACCAAATAATAGAATTCTTAAAAAATATAAATTTTATAATTTATAAATTTAAATTCTATAAATTTTATAAAATTTATAAATTTTAAAATCATTTAATTCAAACAGTACCAAAAAAAATTAACCAACTATTGTTTGCAGTTGATTCCTGTACAGCTAGTGAACAATATGTGATGAAAGTCTTTTTCTATTTGCAAAGAAATTCATATGTATACTTACCGTATTATTTATAAATTAAATTAATTATTTAGTATATATTTAATTATTTTATTATCATTAATTTAAATAAATATAATTTATATATATATACATTATTTAATAATTAATTTAATTTATAAATAATATAATAGACAAAATCACTATAAAAATTTCTTTTTTTTTTTTTTTTTTTTGTGATAGGAAAGTGGGAGGAGACGTGGATGTTTGTTTATCTTGCAGGTAATTGACTGTTTGAGTTTGACAAAGCACAAAAAGGACCACAATAAATGAATTTCTCATTAGCATTAATAACACAAGGAAAAAAATAAAATAAAAGGAAATTAAAGTTTTCTAGGATTATATGTTAATTACTTAATTATTTACTATTCTTTTTTTTCCCTAATATGTTCTTAAATAATAACTCATTAAATAGAAATTCAATTAATTATTAAATAAATATAGAAAAAATATGTGCAAATTACTGGTTTAATTTCCTTCTCTTTTTTGAAAGATTACCAATGTTGTTTATTTTGGCTTTAATCACATTTATACAACTAAATTTCAATTTGAATGAAAGATCAATGGAATAAACTTATCAAAACATGTCATTTGGCTATGTTTGGATTAAAGGATTTTAGATGAGGGAATTTAAACAATTTGTATTCATCCTAAATTTTTCGTTTTACTACTTAAAAAAATGATAAAAATCTATAAATTTTAGAAAATTTCTCATCCATTAAAGTTCTTTATTTTTAAGAATTCGATTTCTCGCATCTTAGATAAAAAAAGTTCAAAATTTACTATTTTTTATTAATGAGGAATTACTATCAAATTTTTTTATTTTAAGATTATCCATAATAAATTAATAATATTTCAAATCTATTTTTAATCATAAAAAAGTAAAAATCATTTTTCTTTTTAATTTTGAATAATTGCTTCTTTTTATTATTATTATTATTATTATTATTATAGTGTTAATATACATTAAATTATTAATAAAAATAATTTATAATTTATAGCAATGTAATTAGATATTATAAAGTATATTAACTTTCTATTTTAAAATTAAGAGGTTATCTTCCAAAGTTCAACTTATTAAATATAAAGAGAGAACAATTCTCAAAGTAAACAATTTTATTTTTTTAATTTTTAAACTTATGGTAGAATTGATTGTATATGCTTAATTAATAATAAATTTTTATTTATTAAAGGATAAACTAGAAATTAATTATTACATCTATAAATTGTGGTTATTAAATCAAATATGAATATAAAAAAAATTATATCATCAAGAATTTTATAGTCAAACTAAATAATAAAATTCTTAAAAAATATAAATTTTATAATTTATAAATTTAAAATCATTAAATTTTATAAAATTTATAAATTTTAAAACCATTTAATTCAAACAGTACAAAAGAAAAGTTAATCAACTATTGTTAGCAATTAATTCCTGTACAGCTAGTGAACAATACGTGATGAAAGGCCTTTTCTATTTTTGGGTATATTTTTACCTATATTATATCTATCATGTTATTTATACACTAAATCAATCACTTAATAAATATTTAATTATTTTATTCTCATCCGTTTAAATAAATGTAATTTATAAATTATTTAATGATTGACTTAATTTATAAATGACATCATGTACAAAATCTCTATAAAAATTTCTCCTTTTTTTTTATAGGAAAGTGGAAGGAGATGTGGATGTTTGTCTTGCAGGTAATTGGCTGTTTGAGTTTGACAAAGCACAAAAAGAACCACAATAAATTAATTTCTCATTAGCATTAATATCACAAGGAAAAAAATAAAAGGAAATTAAAGTTTTCTAGGATTATAGGTTAATTACTTAATTATTTACTATTCTTTTTTTTTCCCCCAATATGTTTCAGCAAGTTATTACTTTTAATTAAGGAACACTGGAAAGAAAAACACAATACCTATTTTATTTAATCAAATCATTTACCATTTTTTAATATAAAGATCCAATTAAATAAAATAAAATCAAATCAAACTCTTTTAATTGTCATATCAGTACCACTAAATTAAAATGTATTAATTAAATCGTTTACCACTTTAATGTATATTGATTCATGCATCGATTTAATGATATATTATCATTTTTTTTAATATTTAAACGTACAATTGATAATAAAAATCACTTTTCAAGATAATTAATTATCAATTTAATCTATATATTAATGAAGTAATTAACTTAATTTAAATAAATATTTATCTTCATTTGTAGCTTCGCCCAAAAATCAAACTTTGATTATTAATTAGTTAGGCTAACACCCTACCCTAGATTTACATTTACGTGTTTGTTGATTCATGAGGCAACTTGAAGGTAGCATATAATTTTTACTTGTAAAAATAAAGAAAATATTTCTCTGTTGAACGTCCACATTTTTTTCTCAAAAAAAAAAAAAATTCCACTTTCCTATAGTGTAAATAACTAATGAATAAAAAAGTGTTTGAAATTGTTCTAAAAATATATATTGAATTTTTTTTATTTAAATTGACTGATTTTCTTATTTTTCAGAAACTATCTTTTTGAAAAATATTTTTTAAAAAAATATTTATTTATCTATTTTTACTAAAAATAGTTTTTAAAACTAAAAAAATTTAAATACAAAATTTGTTTAAAAAAATATTTTTTTCTAAATACAGTACTAAAAAGTCTTAAATGTAATTCGGTACCACTTGACTTATTACATCACTGCCCATTAATTTATATTAATTTATAGTCCTTTGTTGTTCAAAAAGTCCGGATACTAAAATAAAAAACTAATGGAAAAATAAGATAGCAATAGTTTTTTTTTCTCTCTTAACAAAAGTTTCAAATTTAAATGTTAGATATGAAATATTTTTAAAATTTAAAGATGACTTTACTTTTTTAAAATGTCTATGAGGTGCGAATATATAATTGGTTAGAAACTAAAAAATGAAAAAAAAAAAAAATGACATGTGGATAAAGATAAGTACAAAATTTAAAATATTACAAACAACTATTAATTCAATCAAAATTAGCAAATAGCAAGTGGGTAAGTAAAATTTAAAAAGCATTTTTTGTTAATTAGTGTAAGTAAAATATTATAAACAACTATTAATTTAAAAAGCACCCTATGAATCATTTTTTGATTTAGTAGTTGGTTACTGATTTAGAAATGCAAATGCTAAATTAATTATTATTATTATTTTTTTATGTGTGTGTGTGTGAAACATATGCTCAACCGTTTATGGTTGAAGGGCCAGCTCCTATCTAGCTGTTCCCCATGAATAAATAAATTATAATTATTTATCTTATCCATGTTAATTAGTGTCTTAATTATTTAATTAGTTTAATATTCTAAGAGAAATTTTGTGGTGCTTTAGGCACTCCCAACTCCAATTAGATCTGCTATGATTAAATTTTTGTAAGATATTTAATCTGAAAATGATATTTTAACCTTGTTAATTAGTGCCTAGTACTCTTGTTTTATTAATTGGATGGATCATATTTTATTATAGTTATGAACACATGCTAATATATAATTATTGCATTATTTGATTTATTTCACATGCTAACATAATGGCCGTAATTAAGTATTTCATATTTTATTGTGGCATATGATAGTATTAAAAATTAAATTATAAAATTCTACTTCGTGATACTGGTGAATATATATATATATATTTCGACAACGTTGAAACCTTGGCGTTATTTTATTATAGTTTCAACAACGTTGGCGCCTGAAGTTACATTTCGTGTCACCAAATCATTCCCTTGGTTACAATACAATATTTGAAGTTTTTCCTCTCTCCCTGTTTTTGTATAATAACTATATAAAAAAAAATTGTTTAAAATATATAGAAGTAAAATACGATATTACTCTTAAATAATTAATTTCTATCAATTAATTACAATCAGTAATTTATATAGAAAGGAACATATATTTAGCTCGAAAACGTATATAAGTAAAAAATAATTAATTAATGTTTAAAAATAACTTTAAAACGTTAAATATTTTGAAATAAAAATATTAAATGACATTTATTTAGAAATAGAGAGAATATAAAGTGTAAGTGTTTATTTTATTTTATTTTTATTGTTTGTTATAAGCTTACAATAAAGTATTCAAAGTTCTAAATATTAATTCGAGTTCGGTTCGTTAATTAATAAAGATAAAAATTTGAGTTCGACTCGTTAATAAATAATAACAAAAGTTCGAGTTCTAGTTTCATAATAAAATATAATTTCAATGAGTCCTAAATGAGCTCTAGACAAATATTAAACAAACACATTTATGAATTTTTAAATGAATATGTTTGTAAACTTTTAAATATGTATATTTACAAGATTTTACATAAATATGTTCATAAACTTTTAAATAAACATATTTACGAGTCTTTAAACGAATATATTCGTAAGTTAACTAAACAGTATTAATTTTGAGCTTGATATTATTAAAAAAAAAATTCGAGCTTGATAAAATTTTCAAATTTGGATTTGAGTTAGAGTTTAGCTCGTTAAATTTAATAAACAATCTCAAATAAGTGTTTTTTTTCAAATCGAGATCTGAATACCTTGCAAGCAACACTTAATTTGTTTACACCCATAATTTTGAATAGTTTGTTAGTAGTGTGATGCAAATTAATATCATGAATTAATTTTAATCAGAAAGATGGTGTTGCTAAATCATCGAGTAATTAAAAAATTGATTATTGACAATTAAGATTCTATATTCCAAACAAAATTTGGGATTATTTATTGCTCTACGTTATGCTAAATTGCATAATTTAATGCTCATTCTAAGTGAAGTATACTAACAACTCTAGATCTATGGCCATTCATATTTTCAAAAAAAGATTTATGGCCATTAATAATTCCCCAAAATCTAATTAGTATGTACCTTTTTAACAAGTCAATATTTATTTGAGAAATTTTACTTATCCCGACACTTTTTATTTTAATTTGTCTCAATTAGTATAAGATACTTATATTATATTCACCTATCCATTAATTTTATTCAATTTGCATTAAAAGTACAAATATTTTATATTAGTTAGAACAAATTGAGACAAAAAGTATTGGATTAAGTAATATTTTTTTTATTTAGTGCATTCTTGGAGAATATGCTTATTTAGTGAAGATCTCTATGTAGGCATATATATTCTAATCATGATTAGTTGCATGTTTAATTTAACTCACTTAATCAATTCTTTATTATCCATCACTATCTCCCACGTGACGTATCTAACATGAAAATTGTCTAATTTTTCTCCATAAATTCAGGAATTTTCTAGATTGAAAATAAAGTAGACAATCCCCAAGTCAATAGGGACATAATTTGATTGATTTTATCTTATTTTCTTTTAGGGATGAATAGTGAAAATGTCTCATTTTGAGTTTTTGTTGAGACTAATTAGGTAAAAAATTAGGGGTAATTGTTAAAAAAAAAAACCTTCAAAATTTGATCTAATTTTCAATTTAATCTTTAATTTTTTATTGTCATAACAGTTGGGTCTATAATGTCTCCCTAAAATTTCAATTAGGCCTATTTATTAGTTTTTTGGCCCAAATTAATATTAGGTTTTCAATTTTGAGACATATTCTTTCAATTTCATTGCTATCTTATTTTTAAATTAAAAATTTATAAATTTTTAATTTTTTACTTAATTTTTAATATAATATTTTATTTTATTTTTAAATTTTGAATTTATTATCACAAATTCATAATTTTTATAATTATTACAAATATATAATCTTAATAAAAATAATTCAATAATTTCAATTTTTCAAGATAATAATTGTAAAATCTTAAAACCGTAACTTGGTCTGACAATGATTATGATTAATATTTAGTGATGCTTTAAATTATAATAAATTTTTAGCTATAATTATAATAACTTCATTATAAATATAATTTACAAATTACAATTTTTATAATTAATTCGTTATTCATAAAATAAAAAGTAAAATATTATAACATAATACATTATTAATTTAATTCATAAATGAACTTGTAAGTTAAAGCTCCTTGACCTTGGCTTTTAATTCTTTTCGTTTACTATAACTAAACATGTGGTCAATTAAATTTTTTATTCAAAATTATTTTGATGTTTATCTTGCATACTTTTCAAAAATTAGATAAATATGTCGGCATACTAAAAGTTGTTTTTATTAACAACTTATATTCAAAGATGTAAATCTAGCATGTAACAAAGAAATACTAATAGAAAAATAATTTATAGATAATGAATCTGTAAGTTATATTTGATGATCCCATAATATTAAAGATGATGAACCTGTAAGTTAAATCTAGCATGCAACAAAGAAATATTATTAAAAAAATAAAATTATAGATGATGAACATGTAAGTTGTAAGTTATAGATGATGAACCTGTAATGTTAAAAAAAATTATGAATCTATAAGTTATATAGATAATGAAGTTGTACGTTAAATATGAACTTATAAGTTATAGGTGATGAATTTGTAAGTTAAAGAACAACCTGTAATAAAAATGATGAATCTGAAAGTTATAGATGACGAATCGGTATGTCATAGATGATGAACCTGTAAGTTAAAGAATAACCTGTAATGAAAATGATGAATCTGAAAGTTATAGATGACGAATCGGTATATTATAGATGATGCATCTGTAATTTATATTTGATGAACATGTAATGTTAAAAAGATGATAAAGATAATGAACCTATAAGTTAAATATGAACTTGTAAGTTACAAAAAATGAATTTGTAAGTTTTAAAATGATGAACCTGAAAGCTATAGATGATGAACTTGTAATTCATAGAGAATGAATTTGTAAATTAAAAATGATGAACTGTAAGATATAGATGATGAACTTGTAAATTATATATGATAAACTTGTAAGTTATATGTAGATAATGAACCTATTTACTTGATGAACCAGTAAGTTAAGAATAATGAATCTGTAAGTTAAAGATAATAAAATTGTAAATTATATATAACGAATATGTAAGTTAAAGATGACAAATCTGTAAGTTATGTATAGCTGATGAATTTGTAAGTTAAAGATGATGAATTTATAAGTTGAAAATGATGAACATGTGAGTTATAAATAATAAACTTGCAAGTCACATATCATAAATATGTAAGTTATATATGATGAATCTTGCAAGTTATATAACTCATAACTCTGATTATAGATGATGGACTTAATTATATCTAAAACACGTATCCGAAGCATTAATAAACTAGTGAAAAAATGTTATCATATAAATAAATGATACGACGCATTATAGACACTGACACTTTATCTTCATAATCAGCGTCTGTTTGAACATCTTAAACTTTCTCAAACTCAAAATTTCTCCTACTATCTTTTTTTGGAAGAAATTTTCTCTAAGAAAACAACATATTTTGAAACAAATATCTTTTGTTCTAAATGTGATAAAACTGATGTTCAATTATCTCATCTAGATATCCAACAAACAAACACTTATTAGATTTAGCTTCTAACTTATTTGATATTATCCGCCTCATATAAGTTGGATAACATCATACTTTCATATAAATTATATATGATGAAAATGTAAATTGTAGATGGTGAATATGCAAATTATAGATGATGAACCTAATTAGATCCAAAATACACATGTGAAGCATTAATAATCTAATAATCTAGTAAAACAATGTTGTCATATAAATAAATGACACTATGCATCACGGATACAGATTCTTATATAATTTGCCTCTCTTCCCATGATATGACAAAACACTTATTTTACTATCTTCTATAATTCCATTTTGCCACAAGGCATAATTTCCGCATATTTGTCCTCTTTTACCATTCCCTAAAAACATTTTTGTCCAATTTATCTTTTAATTCAGCTTTTAGTCTACATTTCTCCCTTATATTTTGAAAAAAATGTAACATCTCACTTTTTAATATTGACACGTCATTGTATCATATCAGCATTTATATGTAAATTGAACAAAAAAATATTGAAAATTTTATAGAATTACCGAAAATCGCATACCGATTTACAATTTCACTAGCTCTCAAAGTTTTTTTTTTAATTTTACTGAAAATAACTTTCTAAAATTACAATAATACTTAAATCTAAAAGTAACTCCAAAATATGTCCATGCAGTACATATTCGACATACGTTTGGTATACCTTAATCATATCTTATTCAATTTTTACAAAAAAAAAAAAATAAAAATAATTAAATCATTAAAGAACTTCAAGAAGAATAATAATAATAGAATTCAATCAAAATTCAAAACATTAAAAATTTTCAAATTAACAGTTTTCAATTCATTGTTGACCATTATGTATACCTTGGAAATTCCTTCGCTTTGAAAATTCATTACATATGAATACTTTGGATATACATTGAAAATTCTTTGAAAATTTTCTAGGAATGTTCATGGAAATATCTTCGGTATATCTTTGAGAATTCCATAGAAATACTTTTGGAAACTTCTTAAGAATTTCCTAGGTTGAGAATTTCCTTAGAGGAATTCTCTGAGAATACTTTAAATATAGATTGAAATACCTTTGAGAATTTCATAGAAATACTTTTGGGAACTCCTTAAGAATTTTCTAGGTTGAGAATTTTCTGGGAGAAATTCTCTAAGAATACTTTAAATATACATTGAAAATACCTTTGGTATATCTTTAGGAATCCCATGAAAATACTTTGGATATATCTTGAGAATATCTTACAACAACTTAAAAAAAAAGTAAATAAACAAATTCAATCTCAAAGCTTCCTTTACTTGCATAGAGAGAAAAAGATCAATAAGCAACCTGACGAACTCATCTAAGTTAGAGTAGAAGTCAAGTCCTAAAAATAACTACAACATCATTTTGAATCAGTGATGGTTTTTCTCTTCTTCAAAAAAGCAAAAGGGAAAAAAAGGAGGAGCACAATAAAGAAAGACTAGAGAAAGATGAGAGATTCTAGAGCATATTGAGGTGGAAAATGTGGAGAGATGAAGTTGAAGAGAAGAAGAAGGTTGTTGAAGTGAGTTCTTGAAGAAAGTAGATGTTGATCTAGGATTTTCATCTCTTTTAGTTCTTTCTATCATAGTTGCAACTTCGTTGTTGGATTTGCAGAAAATGGAATGAAAATGAGATAAAAAAAGATAAGATTGGAAGAAGAATTGGAAAGCCTGTAATAATAGGTATCGGAAAAGACGAAAAAAATAAAAAATTCGGTAAAAAAAATATTTCGGTAAAAAAAAAGAAAATAATTTTATAAATAAAATTTAGAAGAAGGTACTGGGTAAAATTTTATCAAAAATATTTTAGAAACGAAATAACAAAAATGGACAAATGCAAGAGGCATATATGATAACCTTCCATTTTTGCAATAAAATGGTGTTGGGTACGTTTTAATCAGAGATTAATTATTAAAATGATAGATTATATGTTGGAATTTTAAGTTTGTCATTCGAAGTTTAGCAAAAATGAAATTCTTGTAAGCATTTTTTAAAAAAAAAAATTATATCGTTTTTATTTTACTGTTAAAATTACATTGTAATAAATCTTTATGAATAACTAAAAGATAAATTAAGAATCAAAGTATAATACTAAATAGTCAATTATTTATTTATATGAAGTGAATTTCTAGTTTGAGCTAAGATTATAATCAAATCGAGCCCTAGACTTCAAATTATTAAACTCATGGGCGGCTCAAAATCAATTTATTATACTTATCGAGTTTAGTTCAAGTTCGGCTTATTGAACATATTAGTAATACTTATAAAATAATAAATTAGCCTCAAATAAATATATTTACAAATTTTTAAACTATTTGCAAGCTCTTAAGAGAATATGTTTGTGAACTAATGAATTAAACAATATTAAGCTCGAACGTCGAAAGGTATTGAAGTTTAGATTTGAGTTTAAACTCAGTTCATTAAGGTTAATAAACAATTTTGAACGATTTTCTTTTTTAAATCGAGACCAAATAGTTAACAAGCGGTTTGATTCATCTATATCTCTAAATATGATATGAAACATTATTCTGCTATTTATTAATTAGACTTTAAAGGGTCGTGAAGTGAATAGTAGAACTGATAAAATTTGACATGAAATGACAATATGACACAAATAGGATCCTTAAATTATACATGAATGAGTTGGATTTGAATTGAGTTCTTTGACACAAAAATGACACTATTACAACCCATTTAATATTTAAAAATGATAGTAGTTTTTGAACAATAATTTTAATATAAAATATTAAATTATATACATTTTTTATGATTGTTTACCAATTAGATATAGTCTTTTGAAATCAATAAACAATATTTATGTATAAATAATAAATAATTAAAAATAATATTATTTTATACAATTTAATATATAATATATTGAAGAACATATTAAATATACAAATCAGGTAAAAATCGAAAAAAATCTACACAAATATTAATTGGATACGAACTATTGTGATTAGTCAAATTAAGCATAGATATACACCTTCAAATGGAAAAAGTATTGAACAAAAGCACCAAATTGCAAAGAGAATTCAATCATAATCAATTAATCATTATCTTCAAGAATAGTGTATACTTACGTTGTCTAGTCAACAATCAACGACATGGGTATTATGAGGAAAGATAAAAAGGGTAAAACTTTCCACATTTCCACAATTTTCTGCCATAATTATCGGTCACAGAATGAAATGGCACCGACACCAAGTTTCTAAACATTAAAAAAAAAAAAAAGAATAATTCTAAGACTTAAAGGAATGCATATATGTTGTATATATATACAAATTATATCTTTAAATACTCTGTCAAACTTTTATCTAATTCTCCTGTGCATGTATTAAGGGGGAGATTTTTATGTGTTAATCTGTAACAAATTCTAAAGAGCGCGCACACACACACATATATATGCATGCATTAAACTATTAAAGAGCTGAAAAGATTCTTTATCAATTATCTGATTATTCTTGTCATTGATTTAGCTTCCAACCATTTTGTTAAGAATCTGAATCACTTAAGTGCATAAAGAAGTTATGGCTAGACAATGAAAAACATTCTCAAAAAGCTCATTACCTAGTTGGTGAATTATCTGCAACAATTACAATAGAAGCAAATAGATGATGTACTAAATCAGAAAACTCCTAAACAAAAAGTAAGGTGTCAACTGAAAAATGAAACTACACTTCATCCATTTCAGTCATGCACTTCGTTATAATTAATAAATCTTTATAATTACTACTTCTGTGAAATGGAACAGACCAAAAAGTTACTTTTATGGACAATTTTGGAGAAGGAAACACAACACAACCCATGATCAATTCTTATGCTTCAAAGAGAAAAAAGTCTTGTAGGCTATGAGTAATTAAATCTTGTACCTAATTGCAGTAAAGAAGAAGTCAACACAAAGCATGAAATCCCAAGCTGTCATATTGAGGCTGCATTCATTTTAAGTTAGTTATTTATTTCAGAAAAATTGTATAGAAAATCAAAGAAATGAAATATTCTTGATGTTTAATGCACCTTGCCAAATGGAGAAGCCAAGTATTTCAGTTGTGGAACTGGGTTGTTTGTACCAACTAAGCCACCAACCACAAACAGACACAGAGAGAGAGAGAGAGAGAGAGAGAGTATTACTTGGTGAATAGATTTTTGCATTTTCAGGATCTGGAAATTTGCATTGAAGGAGCAGAAAGTTTACACATGGGAGAGACAAAATCATCAGCCTCTCCATCACCGAATGTTTGTCTGTGTCTCTTTTCTTCTCCAAATTTCAGAACCTTGATACACAAGCTCATTAGCTGGACTTAGGAAGTACCCTTCCCCTGCATATTGTTAATTACTAGCCATACAATGAATGTAAATGTATTCCCCTGCATACATGTAAATTTACAAGTAAACAATGAAGGAAGGAAACAAATTGAAGAGAGGGAGGAATGGATACTAAGAGAAGATGTGCAATTAAAAAAAAAAAAAACAAGAGGACAGAAGAGAGTGGAGTTACTCTTCCTCAAAAAAGGCAGTGAATTTAGAGGGCTTTTTACTTGAATAATACTATAAGAGAAAAAAAAAAATTACATATATAGGTAGGTTTAGACCATATTTCCCTACATATGGTTATTTGTGCCATGTGAAGAAAAGTGAAGTCAGTTTTTAAATAATCGATAGTCCGAGCAATGATCACTAAGATTGACACTATAAGTGCTGACTATGCACTGCACACTCAAAGATCAATTTGACTGTGAGTGCACTCCTATTATGCCAATGGAAAAAATTATTATTTTAATATGACATGCATATCAAGATAGCACAATTATGATATCTTGAATCTCATAAATTATTATAATTTATTGATATCTTGAGCTTCAATCACGGATAAGGAATGGCACCACAAAATAGGAAATCTATTGACACCACAGTTAACTTTGTACATATTTCAATTGCAATCAATTTTGATCGTTACTGCAAGTAGTGATCTTTTCTTTGTATTGTGCATAATCAACACCTATAGTGTCGACCTTAGCGACAGCAACTCTGACTACCGATCATTCAAGAACTGATTCGACTTTGTGACAAAAATAAATATATGTAGGGAAATATTTTCTGAACTCTCCTATACATGTAAATTTTTTCTTTTTTCTCTTATTTAAGTAAAAAGCCCAAAATTAGAAATAGAAAGTGAGGAATGCTGAAAAGATAGAGAAAGGTACTCTTCAAACAGAATGCCGCAACAATCATGTAATGTTCCACCAAAGCCTATGAAAGTAAAATGTGAAGATGGTAAAGTGGAGGTTTTAAACTTTTAATATCTACCATAATTTTCTGAACTTTTTCTCCCAATATCACTCCATGAATGGAATCTTCCTGTTGTTGACAGAAATAAATCCTACCAAATGTGTGGAATTTCAAAGTAGATGTCTTACATTTAGTCGCTTGGTGTGTTCTTGTAACCAGAGAACATCCTCAAAAGTAAATGTGTTCCGTATCCAGAGAATATCCTCAAGAAAACTGCTAGCAGGATAATAAAAGTTGTCATCACTAGCCTGTTCCATTAGCAGTTCGGCTTGGTCCATTAAAATGGCAAAAAGACAAATAAACTTGAACTGGTCACTGATAAGTGGTGCTCCCGAATTCTGTGAACTCGTATTCAAGGGGGAAACATAAAACCATAGTGATACAGAATATCAATATGCATCATAACATTTACCTGTCACCCCAAGCTTCAGCATACATTAAAGTTTTGCGGGCTAATTGCACAAATGGTACCAAATCTTGTCACTTTGTTACAATTTGGTACCAAATCTTTTAATTGTTATAAATTGGTACCAAACATTTCATAAATGTTGCAATTTGGTACCAATCATCAATTTCCGGCACAGAAAAGATGATATGGCATGCCACTTTATTTTATTATCCACGTTAGATTTATTCTCTCATAAAAACACACCCAAAATAGCGACGTTTCCAAAGACCAAAGAAAAATAAAGGGCATTGTTGGGATTTTATTTTTCTTTAATTTTCGGAAACGTCGTCGTTTTGAGTGTATTTTTATGAGAGAATAAATCTGACGTAGATAATAGAGTGACATGGCATGCCATGTCATTTTTCTGGTCCCGAAAATTGAAGACTGGTAACAAATTGCAACATTTATGAAATGTTTGGTCCCAATTTGTAACAATGAAAATGTTTGGTACCAAATTGTAACAAAATGAAAATGTTTGGTACTTTGCAAAGCTTCAGAAAGCATCAATGTAAAAACCATTACATGCATTTATTTGTTGTCAAGTTTAGATGAAAACAATACCTGATTCACAACTTGAGAAGGTTTCTCAATAGCAAAGATTATTTAGCAATCACCTCAAGCTGTTTTCTAAGTGTTATTAATATGTGTACTAGAACTGCGTAAATGCAAAAGCTAGATGAACTATATCATATAATTGTACCACCTTATCAAGAGCTGAATTTCTCAACTTCTAACATGCAAAGCACACACATCCTGTTCTTTGCTCTGTTATTTAAAATATGTCAACAGTATATCTGCAAAAGATAGCAGTTTGAATCATCACGTAACAGAACAATTCAAACATAATTAGAGCCTACTTTGCTTAGGTTTTAAGAAGAAAATGTAAGAGAAACTACACAATTTAAAAATTATTAAACTGACAATATAAACCACAGCCATTTGATGAAGATCAATCACATAACTGCAATTTAAAAAATATACACAAATATTACTTGACATATATGAAAAACACATATATGATAAGGGTCTAAATTATTGCCTAGCTATATTAGCGGCTGCTTGGTTAAAAAAGGAGGAACTTGGTTGAGCAGTTAAATGCAAGTTGCAATCAAGATGAAGTTGTTGATATCATCTTTAAAATTATTATAATTCTGTATTGTATTTCTATATTTTCATTGCTGTATCATAAAGATTTGTCATAACTATTATAATACTGATAAGGTCAAATCAACTCAATGAAGCCTTGCTCCTAAATTGGTCGGGCTGAGCAGTATTAAAATTTAGAATGACTTCAGGGCACTGCAGCTTAAATTCATTATAAGAATGGTAAAAAAAATATAGAATACATAAGTTACATCCATACTACATAGTTTATGGATAAACATAGGATGTAAGTTACATCCACACTACACAAGCCAGATTTATGGATAAACATAGGATATATCTAAGGAAAACTCAACCTCAAAATATTAAAGTTATGTGCATACCATATTTATTAAGAGGTGCATCATAGGAACCAATAGAATATCAGATGAAGCCATTACGAAGATAATAAAATAAAAAATATACATGTCAACAACAAACTAATGGAATGTTTTAAATTTAAGTAAGATGTAGGTTGCAAGTGTATGGAGATTAAGAGCAAATTAAATTTAGTAAAACCCAAGCCTTACATCATATATAACACCTGACTTTGCCAGTTTACCAATAATGGAGCCATGAAGTTGTCTGTCCTTGCAATAGAGAACAAATCCATAGTTTCTTTCCAGAATTTAATCTATCTTTTCAAAAAAAAAAAAAAAGCTTTAGTGAACGATCTCTCACTCATTGAGTACACTTTGAGATCTGATAACTTCTTACTTTCGTAACTTTGTGCTCCTATAAGGCTGAAAGAGGATGACTGACCAGAATGCCTTGACAAATCCACTCCGTTATTTAAGTCAGTAAGAGGAAGAAAATATATGAGAAAGTGTAGTTAAAAAAGTGTCCAGTTTTTACCTATCCCATGAACATGTCATCTAGAGTTTTTATAATCTTCTCCTCCATCATGTGTCATGTCATTTCCTGACATAATATGGCTTAAGCCGACTTTATCAGAGCATAATTGTTAGTTTACCGTTGACTCAAGCCATCTCGGATCTTGCTCAAGCTGCACGCGTATTTAATGCTTCTCACCTGTCACTTTAGCCCTCTGTTTCATGTATTACAACTGTGCACTACTTTTTGTCTTTATGAGGATTTATGGATCTCAAGTTATGGAGATTAGAGGGGCGAGGAACCATTCTCCTCACCGGAAATTGAGTCAGTTAGGTTTCACCCGAGTGACGGGATGGCACCCAATAGAGAAGGGGACCTCTAGTTAGGCAAGCACTGATGAGGGGGCGTGTGGGTTAGTCCTTTCTGGTTCC
>CATIWF010023519.1:0-16714 GCA_949630135.1 Balakata baccata | reverse complement strand
TGTAGATAATCAAAAGGCCGTATATTTCATAGTATAATTAACTACTGCATTCATAATATAATCAACAACTTGAATATTTATTTATTATGAATGTGAAATATACATGTGTCCATTGTGGTATAATAATTAATATATAAAAAGCTGTGAATGCACTAAGGCATACACACTACTGATAACAGAAATATACTCTTTATTAGGGATGTTAACAAATCATTCAATCCGTCCTAACCAAATTAATTTGAATCAACTTGTGGTTTAAAATATATGGTGAATTGGATTGATTTGTATTTTTTCAAACTGCATTTTGTGAATTGGATTAAATTTTTTATATTTAAATTCATAAACCGATCAGCAAACTGCACAATCCATATATATATAATAAATATTATAAATATAAATTTAATTATATTTATTTATACTGATTTTTTATATTCATAATACAAATTTTAAATCATAATTTTCTCTAAATTCTAATTTATCATATATATCTTTACATTTATTATTATCTTATTAAAAAATGTAAAAGTGAATTTATGTTTATTTATATAAAAATATATAATTAGAAAATTAATAAATTATTTATAAATTCATAATTTTTATATTTTATGAATATAATCATTATAAAAATTTAATTAATATTATTAAAACAATATTTTTGAATTTATAATATAACCACTACAACAATTTAAAATAATTGTTAAATATAGATTATTATTTTGAAATTTATAAATAGTAAATATTTATAGTTTTATATATTAAAATTATAATATATTTAATATTATTAGAAAAATATTGAATATATAAGACTTATATTCCCTCATTTAAATTCTAATATCTAATTATAGTCCCATTTTTCTTTAACGGCCGCCCACATTCACACTTCCTTTTTATTTTCATACTACAACCACACTAAATGATATTTTTATATTTTTTTTGTGTTTAATTCAAACTTTAAAAATATGAATTTTCTATATTTATTTTTATTGTAAGTTCTATTGTTGAATTTTTGGTGCTATTAAATTTTAATGGATTAATTTGATTATGATTTTTAGTTGTATTTTTTTTAGAAAATTTCTATTGTAATTTTTATAATATGACTTGATAGTAGATACTTTATATAGTAAACTAAATATTTGTAGAACATTATAGATATTTGCTTGTAAACCATTAATATTATTATTAAATAATGTAAAAAATATATAAAATTAAACTGCAAACCAATCCAATCCGCAATTGTGGATTGGATTGGATGAAAAGATTTTCGATCCGCAAATTGTGGATTGAATTAAATGTTATGTCTAATCTGTACAAATCCGATCCGCAAATACTCATATCCTTTATTTTAAAGAAACATTTTTTTAAAAAAATTTTCCAATACATAATCTATTTGTAAAAAATTTGGAGTAGGGTGTGAAGTTTGTCTTTCTAAGTCTAGAGTTCAACCCCTTTAACTCGTGACATGATGCAAATCGCGGTTTCCATTTGCTGAGTTAATTGCAGCAATCTGGCATCCGCGATTCTGAAGCTGCTATCCTTACTTCAATTTGAGATTGGGCTTCTCATAATATATTGCTCTTTTTTTTTTTTTTTGTCAATGCCTTATCGTCTATAATGATTGTCTCTGAATCCGAATGCTATGTTCTCAAATCTTCCCACTGAGCGATGGAATTCTTCAAAGAGAACCCAAACCTTAGAACTCACTAAAGTGAGATTCTAATCTATAATTTTTTGAAAATTTAGCTTATTTTAAATAGAGGTTTACAATCTGAAACTAAAAAATTATGAAAAAAAATAGAAAAATAGAAAATATAGAAGATGTTTGATTTAGCTTGTCAACTCTGGAGTTCCTACTTAGAGTTCTATGGCAGAATAGTTAGCTGTAGTTTGTTTAGTTAGCTTAGTTAATATGCTAACTAAATTATTCAGTGTAGGTTTTTAGTGCAAGGTAGTTTACAAGTGTTAATAGTTAATTTGTTGTAGTGTAGTATAAGTAGAGGACAATTATTGAGATCCAGCTAACTTTTGATCATTTTAGTACATTAATATTTTTCCCTCAAAAGCCGAGGGTTCTCTGCATCTATGGAAAGTAAGGGTTTGAACATGGTATCAGAGCAAATCACGATCCATTAGCTGTTGTGATCGAGCTCTCTACTTTTAGCGATAGCTGCAAGTCTCTTCTTCCTTATTGTAGTACGAATTGAGATCTTTGGTGTTGGATTACCTGCCTTTCTTTCGCGATTGGAATAAAGTCGATTGTATGGTCCAATCTTGGATCTTAAATTAAATTTCTAAAGATATTGTGGAATCTTTTCTTTACATCAGCAATGCTAGAGAATTGTGGACAGAATTGGAGGAACGATTTAGTGAATGTAATGGTCCACTTCTCTATCAGCTGTAAAGAGAAATTAGTTCCGTTAGTCAAG
Source organism: Balakata baccata (assembly GCA_949630135.1). NCBI lineage: Eukaryota > Viridiplantae > Streptophyta > Magnoliopsida > Malpighiales > Euphorbiaceae > Balakata > Balakata baccata. The sequence continues at coordinate 14,291 of CATIWF010023519.1, read as the reverse complement.
GAATTTGATTTGTTATGGAATATTTTACGAAGTTGAAGAGGTTGTGGAACGAATTAGTCTATCTGTTACCGAGGCGGAGCCGAACCATGAGGCTTAATTTTATATACTAACTTTTTTTTTATAATACATTAATATATAATTCAATTAAATTATTGATATATAAATAAAATTTTAAATAAATGATAAATATTATCCATTAAAAAATATAATACTAAATTCAATAACTGTTAAGATATAAATATATTTTAAAAATTACAAATAAAACTATATAAAAATATAATTAAAGTTCATAATTGTCCTAATTGAGTATTCATATTTTAGAAAAGTTGTAAAATTAACTCATTGTCAAAATTGCTAAAAATATCATTTTCAATGTATATAATCAAGCAGTCGTTCATCCAATTATCTTTCCTTCTAATTACGCAAATGACTTTTTACAAATTTTATTACAGAAAATGCCATTCTCACAGTGACAGTAGCAACATGTAAGACAAATGTTAATTTCATGAGTAAATAGATGAATAGATATATAACATGTCCTTTTGTTTCAACTAATTTCTCAGCTAGACTTACAATATCTTTCAAATTTGTAAAATCATTACTAGAGTGCATGTTAATGAGATAAATTTCAAGTTAATTGTAAAGTATCATCAAGTCAACTTAAGAAAAATCTTATGAATAAAATTGAGCAAATTGAATCTATTTTTGCTTTTTAAAAGCTAGAAAGGAGTTACAAGGACTAAGATACTCTATGTAAAGCACTAATTCAATAGTTGCCTCAGATAATCAATCATTAAATTCTTGTAGTTGCATATCCATAATACTATAAAACAAATCCATTTTATAGTAATATACATTTGTAACTGTTAGAGTTATATATTGTGACATTCCTTGGAAAATATAAATATTATTCATGTTAGGAATATTAATATTTTGTTTGGTACAAAATGATATGATTTCTTGTAACAAAAGATTTCAACTTTCATTTCTCAATAATTACAATCAATCTTTGCAAATTTTAACTCGAATTATAACATTTATAATATTTTGATTCTTTTTCTGCAACATTAATGATAACTCATTTGTCACTCCCAATATATTTTTCATCAATTGCAAAATTGAAAGTTTGCATCAAATCTAAAATCGTATTGGCTTCATTCTTTTGGTATGGAGTGGTACCATATTCTACAATATATTCTAAAATATCAAAAATAGTAGAAAAAATTTAAAATCAAATTTATCAATGTACCATACTGTGAACTCCAATGAATATCATCTGACCTTTTAAGCCCAATTTCTTGATTTAGAGCTCGTTCCACTAAGAATTTCACTATTTTTAAGTACTTATCTAACTTAAGTCATTCTTTTTTCTTGAAGCATATCATGACGTTTATATGAACTCCCAACAATGCTCAATACATTAGAAATCAAACTAAATAGTGATGCAACTTGAATAGTTTAACTAATGAAATATTTGTCATTAAAAATTGAAATTTTATTAGTTTAAAGTGTGTGTGTATATATATATATATATTTATTTATTTATTTATTAACTTATTTAAATCCATTTTTTAGCATAACATAATTGCCCCCTATTTATTTTTTTAGAGGGCCAAATATTAAAAATAGTATAAATTTATATATTATTATATATATTTTAAAAATTTAAGAGAGGGCTATATCCCCTCTTGAATGTATATGACTCTGCTATTGTCTGTTGCCCACACCATAATGTACATGTGGTGCTGGGAGAGTCATTGAGGAATGAAGTGTGTCAACTCAACTTGTGCAATTTCTGAAGGGTTTAAATGATGCTTATGATAATGTGAGGAACCAGATCCTTGTAATGGATCCATTGCCCAGTATAAATAGAGTCTATTCCATGGTTCTGAGGGCAGAAAAGCAGAGAGAAGTTCATGTAGGATATGAATCAGTTGAAGTCAATGCTATGATGGCTAGAGGAGGAGAAGGAAAGGAATTTTCAAGAGGCAATAACAATGGCAATTATAGGAAGAAAGGAGATAAAGGTGATAGAAAGTGCACTTATTGTAACAAAACTGGACATACAAGAGAGTCATATTTCCAATTACATGTTATACCAAACTGGTATAAGCATATAAAGGAGCAGAGAGGGAAACCTACTAACAGGACGTATGCTAATCAAGTAGAGGATGATCCAGATAGTCCACTGGAACACTATGGAGATACAACTTTTTCTAAGGCAGATGATGGATTGAGCCCAGCTATAGCAGCACTGGTTCAGCAGGCGATAGCTAAGGCATTGAAGGGCAAGATGGCCTATGAAGGTGCACAAGTCAACTTTGTACAGACACATCAGGTCAACTATGCATGTATGACTATTGACCATGATTTCCAAGTTGCTAGCTTATCTGATACAGGCATATGGATTGTAGATACAAGAGCCTCTAACCATATCTACAAAAAATCGTAATCTTTCTAATACCATCGTTACCAACCTAAAACCAATACCTGTTCATTTGCCTGATGGAACCTTAAAGTCATTAACCAAACTGGCAGTATAAAACTTACCAATACTATCACTTTGATAGAGGTTTTACACATCCCATCTTTCAAATACAATTTACTCTATATGAGTAAATTTACTAGAGATATGCCTGTTCATTTTAACTTATACTCCACTCATTGTTTTCTATAGGACCTAAAGACCGATCAAATTTTGTTAGTTGCAAAGTTCTTTGGAACTATGTACACATTGGATCATACATCCTTTCCTATTTCTGTTATTAGTCATACAGAACTGTTTCCTCTGTGTAATAAAGTAGATCAAATTGATCTACCTGTTAGTTCTGTTAAGTCAACAAATGATAGAGTCAATTGTATTACTTCTTCCACCAATAATAAAGGACATACTTCTCTATGGCATACTCACTTAGGTCACGCATCTTTTAACACTCTTGAGCATATATCTTCTATACATATTCAAGCTAAGTTTGATATTCCAATATGTGATACTTGCTATGTGGCTAAACAGCAGACATCCTTTTCCTTCTAGTGAAACACATACTTCAACTATCTTTAAGCTCTTGCATGTTGACATTTGGGGGCCATATAAACAGGCCACTTGCACTAGTTGTCATTATTTCCTTGCCATAATTGATGATCACAGTCGTGCCACATAGATCAATTTTCTTCTTACTAAGGCACAAGCTCCTGAGAAACTCTTAGAATTTCTTCATATGGCCCAAACCCAATTTCAAGTTGTTGTCTAGAGAGTTAGAACTAATAATGGTTTAACACCCCCCTTCCCTCTCTCTAAATTGGTAAGGTAAGCGAGCATCTGCTTAACTATCTTGAATTTTTTTGTTATGTTAAAATATATATACGTTTTTTTCTTTTTAAATAAATATTTTCCCTCTGAATAAAAAAAATTATTTTCATACCATATTCAAATTATGCATCTAAATAAAAATTTTGTACGCTCCAAAATCCATAACTTTATTTTGTAGGTAAACATATAATTACAAGAAATGTGCGAGGGAAATCACTCGCGCTAAGCTACTAGTTTAGTGGTACTTCAGAGAATAAAAATCTTACATACATACACATATATTCATGCCACATTTTATATATTACATACCTTACAAATAAAATTCTATATATTATCACAGTTTTTATGCAATGTATAAATAATTATTTTATACTCAACATATATGCAAAAGTTTAACTAAAATTAAATTTATTCAAGAAATTTTTCTTTTTCAATATTTATTTTACTTAAGCCTGTAATACCTGTGTCCAAAATCATCAATAGGAATATGGGGTTGTTATTTTCGGCTTCTTAATAGTGCCATCATCGGCTATTTAAATAATGTTATTACTGACTTTTTAAATAATATTATTACCGGCTTTATAAATAATGTCATTATCGGCTTTCTTTTTAATAGTATCATTATCGGCTTTAACAATATTTTATCGCGCACATTTTATTTTTCTTTGATTGACATTTCAAACTGTCCACTATTCTAGTTATAGACTAGGCACCTAGAACTTTGACATTATTGTTATTATTATCATTATTATTGCAATAAAAATTCCCTTTACTACTTCTCACAAATATATTTATTTATTTATTATAAAATTATCAACCAGATTAGAATTTCTAACAACTATCACACATACACATCATGCCACATGAAAAAGGCCAAAAATACAAATTTCATTCTTATGGCAGATTCCGGCCCTGGTCTTGAGCCTTAATTTTAGCCCATTTATGGTTTGATTCAGATCTTATAGTCTTTTATAAACTTTTTTCTTATTGTCTTAGCTTAAACATATAAAAAGAATAAGTGGAATCCGAATTTTCTACCAAAAGTGATGGACAATTTACTGTAAGGTGTTCAGCCAAAATTTGCCTAATACTTACATGGTTATTCCAAATCTGAGATTTTGTAATGAATTTTTGACCTAGTTACAACTCGAAATACAAAATATGTTCTCATAACATTTTTAGTATTATAGTTAACTTTCAATTCCAATTGGTTTCATACCAATCTAATTACCCCAACATAAGTTATGATAAAATTCGTCAAGGCTGTTCTAGTGAATTTGTAACAGAGCATCTATTGGACTCATTACAAATTAATTAATTTAATAGTCATATGCAATCATGCTCATACCCAAAATTTTCAACCTTAAATAAATTCATAAATCTCAACATATCACACTAATTTACCACAAAAAATTAAAAACAATAATTTAACACTCAACATTGCAAATCATATGCATCAAAAAACATTACACAATATTTTATGGTTATTATGACATGCAAGATTTTTATCAAAGAAGCACATACCTAATTAGCCTTACGCCTCTTCTTTTTCCTTTCTTTTCTTCACTTGTTAGGTAGTCTAGTCTTTCCCTTTATCCACCTCTTGATGGGTACTCACTTGCCCACTTGTTTGGCCTTAACATAATAAATAAGATTTCATTCAATGTTACAAATAACCAATGCTTATGCATGAATTATGTCTAGTATTCTTAACGATTTTCTACCTCTTTTTATATCTTTATTTCTTCATTTCTTTACCTTATTTGTGTTCATTATAAACAATAGTCATTCATTGTATTCATCACAAACAAAACAGCCCACTTGTTCCATGTTATTTTCCTTAAACATTCATAATTTCTAAGTCACTTATCAATCTTTAACCACTTCTAAATATCTTCCTTTTAATTCCCTTTCATTAGGCAGCTCCATACACATCTTCATAAGTCTTATTGCTTTAGTTTTCAAGCCATAAAATCATCATTTACTACCACCTAAGGTTTAATTCCATCATTCCCTAACAAATCAACATTTCATAATACAAGTTCACATAACCTCTATATAACTCTAATATACCAATTCCAAATACAACAATCATCTATATGAGTCTCAAATAGATGGAAAAATGTTGAATTTGAGAAGAATAAGCTCACCTTGATGATTCTCCAGGGTTGGTCGAATTATTCATCAAAATTTTCTTCCTTTTCTCTTCTTTCCTTTCTTGCTCTCTTTTTCTCACTTATAGTGTAATCTCTTTAATTATTTGGTTTTTCTCTCTCTAAACTCTTTTTTTTTCCTCTCTTCAAGAAGCTTAAATGACTAAAGAATGGAGGGTTAGGGAAAAGGGAGTGGATGGCTTAAGTGGGAGAAAAAGAAGAAGAAGAAGGCTTTGGATAAGTGATGAATTTTTCTCCCAAATTTGACTTTTATAGTAAAATTAAATTTTGTGAGTTCCACTCATTAGCTTAATCCCTCTTCTTATTAGTTTATTAATTTAATTAATCTTAATTAATTTTTAATTATGGAAAAATCCTCTTTTGCCACAAATTCTTCTCCTTCTTATAAAATTTTCCCTAACAAATTCGATAATATCGATTTCGTTCATAAGGTGATTTTAAAATTTTCCTAATTCTTGCACCAATGTTTTAATTCCCTAATAATAATAATATCCCTACTTATTTTCTCTTATAATTTATCATTTTTCTATGGGTCCAAATTTAGATTTTAGTCGGATGCAATCGGGGCCTAAATCTTTGAATGCTACAAACTCAATGTCAAAATATGTTTCATTTCTTAGGGATTATCCATCATAAAACTAGTCCTTACTCTCCCCAACAAAATGGGGTTGTGGAGAGAAAACATAAGCATTTATTGGAACCTTAATGTTTCAATCACACCTACCTAAGAAGTTCCAGGGGAAAGCAGCATTGATTGCTGCATACGTCATAAACAGATTGCCAAGTAAAGTACTAAAATGGCAATCACCTTATGAAGTACTTTATCATAAAATTTTAGACTATACTTTCCTCAGAGGCTTTGGATGTTTGTGCTATGTAGCTAATATAGTTCCTCATAAAGACAAATTTCAAACTAGGTCTTTCAAATGTGTTTTCCTTGGTTATTCCCCTAGACAAAGGCTTATAAAGTATATGATCTTGACAGTTGCACAATCTTTATTTCTAGAGGCATTGTTTTCATGAACATGTCTTTCCTTTTCATTCTAGCTCCAAATTAGTTCCTATTAGTGACATTTCACTTCCTATTATTGATATTGATGATCCTAGTCCTACTAATATAGTTCCCATACTTCATCTGTTAGTCATTGGTGGTCAGTAAGATATCTCATCTACTTTGCCCTCATCATCTGCATCCATTAGACATAGTATAAGAACTAAGTAGCCACCAAGCTAGCACCAAGACTATGTTTGTCAAACTTTAATATTTGAATTTGCTTCATTTTTCCCTTTACCTACTTTATCTTCTACCTCCACTTTACTTTCTCCTATATATTTGGCTTTAATAGCAAAGTTATCTATAATAACATAACTTATTACATATAAGTAGGTAGCTGAGTTAGAGGGATGGGTAAAGGCTATGCATTCTGATTTGGCAGTATTAGAAGCCAATAATATATGGACTTTGACTACTTTACCTAAAGGTAAAAAGGCCATCGGTAGTAAGTGGATTTATAAGATCAAATATCTTCCAAATGGGTCTGTGGACAGGTTTAAAGTAAGATTAGTAGCTAAAGGCTACAATCAAGTTTAAGGGCAAGATTATTTTGATAGTTTTTCCCTTGTGGCTAAGCTGGTCACAGTGAGAGTATTCTTGGCATTGGTTATTGCCAAACCCTAGCCTATTCATCAGTTAGATATCAACAATGTATTCTTGCATGGATATCTAAGTGAATAAGTTTACTTATAGTCCCTTGAGGGGTATACCAAAGCAGAGCCTCATCATGTTTGCAGACTTAACAAAAGTTTATATGGACTCAAACTAGCTTCAAGGGAGTGGAGCCAAGAGTTCACCAAGTAGCTTGAAACTTATGGTTTTTCTCAATCTCCCTCAGATCACTGTCTCTTTAATTTATCCTCCTTTACTGATTTTTGTGGCATTTATTGTTTATTTAGATGATGTATTGCTAGCTAGCACCTCAGAAGCACAAATCATTGAAGTCAAGCAATTTCTAGATAGCATATTAACCATCAAAGACCTAGGATATGCTAAATATTTCCTAGGTATTAAGATTGTAAGGTCCTTATCTAGTACTTACATCAACTAGAGGAAATATATGCTAGACATATTGAAGGATGTAGGCATGCTAGAGAGCTGTATTGCATCTACTCCTTTTCGAAAGTGAGTCAAACTTTAAACAACCACTGATCCCCCTTTCTCCAAGCTAGAGATGTACCACAGGTTGGTTGGCAAATTGCCATACTTGATTTGACTAGATCTGACATAAGCTATTGTGTTCAGTAGCTTAGTTAATTTGTCAACCAGCCATCATAGCTTCACCTGGATGTTGCTATGCATTTGTTGAGACATTTGAAGGGGAACTTCTCCCTTGGTTTGTTCTATCCCATTAGTGATGGTCTTACATTGTCAGCTTACTATGATGCTAATTGGGTCTCCTATGCTACCATTACAAGATCTCTTTCAGGGTTTTGCATTTTAGAGATGCTCTTGTTTCCTAGAAAACCAAAAAGCAATATATGGTTTCTCGATCATCTTGTGAGGTAGAATATCGCAGTTTGGCTTCAACAGTCTGTAAGTTGCAATGGTTGAGCTACATTCTTCATGATTTGAAGGTTCCTTTGCAGCTTTCTATTCCTTTATGGTATGATAACCAGTCAATATTGCATATGATTGCTAACCCTATATTTCACGAGCAGACTAAACATCGAGAGATTGATTGCCACATTATCCGAAACAAGTATAAAGAAGGGTTTGTTCATCCACAATTTATTACTTCTTCTCAGCAACTAGCATATGTTTTTACCAAGCCCCTCAATCTTTCATAGTTTCATTTCATGATTTCCAAGTTGGGATTGGTTGGTCATTACCAATCTCCAACTTAAGGGAGGAATGTATATGTAGTTCCTACATAGGGTTTTATGGCAGAATAGTTAGCTATAGTTCGTTTAGATAGCTTAGTTAATATGCTAACTAAATTATTCAGTGTAGTTTTTTAGTGCAAGGTAGTTCACATATGTCAGTAATTAATATGTTGTAGTGTAAGTAGAGGAGAATTATCTTAATCCACCTAACTTTTGATCATTTAAGTTTAATAATATTTTTCCTCAAAGGCCGAGGGATCAATGCATCTATGGAATGTAAAGGTTTGAACATAGCTTATTTATACAATTAATAGCTTTTTCATATTCAACAACTAATCTATACAAATTTTTTTAAGTTTTTATAATTAGCTATTGATAATTGTTTGAAGTCCCTAGCAGTTGCCAATTGAAAAATTATATTTGGAATTTTTAGAACTAACTAGAGTTTTTTTTAAATGCAAAAACTAAATTACTACTTAATCTTAAACCTATAATGCATTAAAATATGAAAGCTTTCTGAATAACTATTAACTATGCTTTAATGAAAATTACTGCTTAATCTTAAACCAATAATGTAAATTTTATATAAAACAATATGAATTTGAATCGTTGGTAGAATATAATTCTATTTTTATGTTAGACTTATACAAAGAGGTGTATGATTATTCCCTAACCAAGCAAAAACTAATGAAGTCGTGTTTGGTATGCTAAATTTGAGAATAGGAATGAAATTCCAATTACAAATTTAAGTTTGACACCTTATTTTTTTTTTTAAATAGGATTCTCATTACTCAATATTATAAGAATTTGGCTAAATTATAAAAAAAATTCTGAACTTTGCACTTTATCACAGTTATATTCAATTCTTTAAAAAATTGAGTTTAATTATATGTACTTTAGGTTTTGTAACAAATCTTATCTCGGGTGGATTGTACCTTACTTCAAGCTTACGTGGTGATTATATGGAAAAACATTAAAAATATAAAATAATGACATGGAAAATACAGTGAAACTAATGTAGAAAAAAATTATCACATGGGTATAAAACCCAAAACGGTAGCATTTTGAAAATCATATTTGTTGAAATAGATTAATGAATCTTCTTCTCAAAAACATCATTTTTTCAAAATAGATCCCGTTATAACATAATTTGTTCCTCTCAGTCAAATGATATTATTTTAGTTTAGGTGAGAGGAGTAATTTAAGGTGTAAAACGGTATCCTTTTTTGTTTTTAATACCCTTGTGAAAATTTTTTTCCGCATTAATTTCACTATATTTTCCACGTCATTGTTTTATATTTTTAATGCTTTTCTATGTCATTATCATGTAAACTTAGATTGAGGTACAATTCACCTGTGGCAAAATTTGTTACAAAACCTAAAATACATATAATTAAACTCAAATTTTTAAATAATTAGCCATAATTGTGATAAAGTATAAAGTTCATGATTTTTTTTTTTGTAATTTAGCCTAAGAATTTTATTACCTAATTTTTGGTAGCATTTGGAATCCATTTCCTTTCACTTCTTCTTCTATTAGAATTATTGCGTCCCTCATCAATTATTTATTCAAGACATTATAATTTTTTATCTTAATAACTTAGCAGCTACTCAAATTAAATTAAATAATTTTAAAATTATAACAAAATTTGAATATATTTTTATAATTTTCAATAAATTTTTCATTTTTATAATTGAATATATATATATATATATATATATATATAATTAAGCAATTGATTTTGAAAAACAAACATAAATAAAATTTTGAAGGTCACGTTCTTAAATTTTTAAAATCAATTAGAATCACCTTATCATTTTAAAAAACATGTTTTATTTATCATTTTATAGAAATTACATGAAAACATGAAAACAAAATAATAACGAACAACCTCTAAACTATTTAAATTAATTAAAATTTTTGAAGATCTCTAATTCATAATTATTCAGTTTAAAATATAATTACATTAAAAATCTTTAACATTTTTAACATCAAAATTTTGAAAAATTAGATTTTTTTAAAAAAAGAAAACATAAAATATAGAGTTAAAAAATAATTACTGATGATTTGCATATAAAACATAGAATTAATAAAAAATAAGAGTGATATTTATGAAAAATAATAGGAAAAAAGTTTTTAAGGAATGGAAAAGTTGTTGTTAAAACTACAGATCCAGTAGCTATTTTTTTTAGCGACTATAAATTTCCCATGATATATGAAAAATGTCAATATAGGCTCTCACACTAAAGGTCTGTAGTAACCAAAATCTAAATGATCGCTAAATACAAATAGCGACCAGTAAGGTCCTGTCCCTGATAAGTACTATTAGGGACGGCAATCGCTTAGCTAATGGGATTAAATGGTGGCCACAAAGCATATATATGACAATGTAAAACATGGTCACTAGTATGTATTAGAGACTGCAAAATCCCTTCATTAAAATAAATTCAATGTATAAATAAATCTCCAAATTGTTACCAAAGCTCTCTATTGCAACCACATAAAGTAGTCAGTATTATTATTTTCCTTTTTTTTTTTAACATAAAATATAATGTAACTTGTAGAACCTTTAGTTACTTATATAAGTACCATTAGAATAAAAATATTATGAAAAATTCACATCAATAATGTATGTGATATTCACAAAATAAGTTAGAATCCCATGATATAATATAAAAATGAAGTTAGAAGTCTATCATTTACAAAAGAACGGAATTAGTATCCCAATTACAAAAAAGAACATCTACCTTGAAGTATTTTAAGCAAAAACACAAAATATCTTGATGTTTGCTGACCACCACCTTGAAATGCATCGACCACAAAATCATTAACAAATAACACTGAAATTATAAATCATCATACAATTGAGACCAAAAACAAATGTATTATGATTCACATGTTGCACTGTTTGAACATAAATAAACTTGGCCTAATATATAACTATCACTATAAACTTGTATTTTCCGCGATTAACTAAAAAAGTTCTGCTTTTTTTAATATAAAAAACATCCCTACTGTGAAATTGGTTTACATAGAATAAAAGGTCAACAAAGCTAAATAATTTTCATGTGAGAACTATATCATTATAGCAAGTTCCACATTTTGCACCAAAAGCATTTGTCGCACACTTTTCAATCACATTAATGTTCGTATGCTTTTCAATCACAGATGGGTCTTTTCAACTTATTGTAAGTCATAAATGCATGAGTCTATTATGCGTTAGTTAAATAAGCAAAAAAATTCAATAACATTGGCCTTTCTTCTTTTGATTCTCCTTCCTTCTAGCCAAGAAACAAAATGGGAACAAATATATATTTTGTTTGCACTGTCAAAGTTCCAAGCTTATATTTAACTACAAAATAATATAATGACCTTAAATTATTATCACAGGCCAAAAGAGAAACAAAAGCAAATTCGCATGCATTTATTTGCATAGAAAATTTTTTCAGACAAGTTAAGCATACTATCATTCCAAATTCCTATAATCAATCTTACATTAGGCTAAAATGCATATGGATGCAGTAAGTACTGTAAACTGAATTGCATTGGGCAACCATGAATACTTCCTACTGCAATCTTGGAGATTGAGTATATAGCAGTACAACAGTCATAGCAAATCAAGGGAGAACTTGAATGTCATTAGTAGGCATTCCATCAAGGCATTCATGATAATTAGATAACTCATACTATTATTGCATCACTTCTAAAAGGTGCACAGTATTTTCAAACGATTTAAAGAAATTAATCACTCATACAGTAGAGAGAATTAAATCATTTGCATTTTTCACTCCATCTATCTCAAGTCCTCTATCATAATTATATAACTGCGCATATTTTAAAATATTGATCACTATAGTCAAAATGAAGCAGCAAATGGCTTTTCAACTAGAGTATAGAACTGGAAAACCAATTGAGGTCACATAAAATATAGTCCAACTAAAACACACTATGCAACCAGAACCATTCAACATAAAGTGCCAAATAGAGAATTTCTACTTTGTTAGAAAGATGAGGCACCAAGCAGAGGGAAGGGATGAATTGGTGCAAAATAAAATTTTTTGGCTTAATGAATTTTCTTGAGAGTTTGAGCAATATGCAAATAAAAGATAAAGATAAATGAGCAAGAGAATTACATACAAGGATTTATAGAAGTTCGGGTGTTAATAAACCCTAGTCAACTCTCCAACCGCAATTGAGAGTTCTACTATCTCAACTTGAGATACAAGAGAGTTTTCCTATAGCTTACTCACAACTAAGTATTTTTTCAAGGCTCACACCGAACCCAAAACCTTTGTGTTTTAATGGCTTACACAACAACCTGTTCCTTTGTGTTTTGGATAGGCTCACACACAACCCAACTAAGAATTTTCTCACTAGGTTCACTCTTACAACCTATTCCCAAGTGTTTAAGGTTAACACTTTAACTTTCTTACAAAAAATAAGTTGGGAAATAAATTGTCAATAGTTTGGTACACATAAAAATATTGCTCTATTTTTTTAAGGCCTTTTGGAGGTCTATATATAATGTTTTCCTTTCAATTAGCCATTACAAATAGATACCAACACTCTATCTAATGTTCTAAAGATAATTCATTTAATAAAGTTTGACAAATTGAAATCGCGAGTACGCTCTACTAATTGTGATCGATATTCTTCATTTATCCATTGTAACTTTACACGTGATAGCCTTTAATTTGTCCTTTTGTGCAACTTCTCTATAACAGCTATTCAACGATTATTCAAGTTAGCTTTCATGAATGTGACATTCTTTTCCTGATTGTGACTTTCTTCTTCCTATTCGGGACAATGCTATTTCCAATCATGATTTGCTATTGGATCTCAAGGGGCTTTTGTTCTAAGTGCAAAATCTTTTCTAGTCAGGAACTTTTAAAAGTTCACATAGCTGTTACAGGTCTTGGGGACACATGGCAACTTTTGGTTAAGGTGCTTTCCAACGGTCTTGAAGATTTGAATTTAGCTCCTACGAAATCCCCATGTGCAAGTGTGCTTTTTCCTAGTCAGGCAACTAAGTCTCTTTTGAGAGCTAGATCACTGAAGCGTGATTGCGCTTTTCCTTTTACGAGCGTGATTTGTTTCCTGCAAGTATGAATTACAGACCATTTTGTTTCTTTAAATATTTCACTAAGTAAAGCTTGGGCTATTGACTTGAAACTTTGTATAGTGCTAAATAACACTTAAGTAAATATTTTAGTAACATTTAATTTGATTGTCAAAATCAAAATAGAAATCAATTACCCTTAAGTCAACAATCTTCCCTTTTTGATTTTGATAATCAAACTAAGCAAAATAATAAAATTGAGTATGCAGAACTAAAATTAACATATTGAAAAACAAATAAGTCAAGTTTCAAGGCAATCTAATATTGTTATCATGTTCAATTATATAGTCATAATACAAACAATCAAGCTTTTTCTATAGAGTAATAAATCCAAATTTTAATAATTGTTTAGACCATTTTGCTTATGTTTCTCTCATATCTCTCACCCTTGGTCAAGATAAAAAAAGAATAAATTCAAATGAAGCATAGGATCAAGCACTTAGGTCATAAAAAGAGGGAAAAAGAGAAAATATCAAAAGGATTATGAACCATGATACCAAAAGATTAATATTATAGATAGGAGACATCACGTGCATCAAAATAGAGTACCATATGATATAAGGAACTTGCTAAAACATAAAGATGTGGAATGCATGATATGGTAACAAAAATGCTTAAAACATAATATTTAACGTTGAGGGTGTTAGAGATGTGCCTAAAAGGCAATCGCCTTAGGCACTTAGTGTACACATTCATAAAGTTATTCTTTCATTATATTAGTATTCATTTGCATATGAATTGATATAGATTTTAAACTGATTAATGAAAGTCCATTATATGAAATATAGCATGAAGGAAATCATGATG
>CATIWF010023514.1:0-29358 GCA_949630135.1 Balakata baccata | reverse complement strand
TTCATTGGATGACCTGCTATGATACGATCATATGAATTATCTATTCAAATGTCAATGATAGTTTCATCATAGCAATGGGGCAAATATCCTTAGACTTGAGGCACTCAAGGATATCTTGGATACTGATTCTGTGCTTTGACTCCATTCCTTGTTGCCTCATAGAGGTCGCTCATAGGGTAGTGATTGGGTACAACTTGAGGTATTCGAAGGTAATTGGGTAGCCAACAGAGGATTCATTGCTCCTGATAGAGGGAGAGTATACCCACGACCTCTTGTCGAGATCATTACTCGGGAATCTCTGGCCAGAGTGGAAATGTCCTGAAGATGATCTTCAGTGACATATCTAATAGAGTAATGAGTCTCAAGGACAAGATCTAACATCACATAGTCCATTCTCTGAACCGAGTGGGGTATAGGATGGTGAAAGGACGATTTGCACATATTGTTGTCTATGGAAAGGTTCGTAGTCAAACCACTGACTTTCCGGTCAATTGGGGATCATGATGTATTGTTAGATACCGCTCATGATTTGCTTAAATTTTTTGATAATTTAAGTGGCCAACACAACCGGGAACCTAATGGGTCACACGCTTAGGAGATGTAAAGAATAAGCAAAATGGCTTAGGATGAGATAAAAAATATGAGAAAATTATTTTGAGTCAATTTGCGATAAGATCGTGGAAAAAAATCGTTCGGGGGGGTTGACGGGCCCATGTGGGCCCTCTGGCTTGGCAGGCTAGGCGGGCTGCTGCGCCTGCCAGTGCGTAGCAGCTGGTCAATGCCTTAAATTGGCCCTTAATGGCCATTCACTATTCATAACTCCCATTTTTCTCCTCTCTTCAAATTGGATCTACTTTTTTGATTTTCTTTTGGATCAAAAAGACCCAAAAAAACAGAAAATAGACAAGGAAAAATTTTTTAGAGAAGAAAATTTTTTGGAGACAACAAGAAAATTAAAGAGTTTAATTTTCTTCTCATATGAACATACACCATTGCTAGCACTTTGAGGTATATTCAAGCCATCCCCTAGTGGTTTCATCCTCTCATCTTCGTATGGATATTGTTAGAGACAATCTAATATTGGATTATTGTGGTTTGCTACAACCCAATAAGGTGAGAAGATGAAGAAAAATCAAGAAATTATAAAGGTATAAATTCTAAATTTTCTTTGGTTAAATTAGTTTTAATTAGCACATGTATAATCATTTGATTCGGGTTTTGAAAATTTTTATTTTCCGCTGTGTTATATGTATGTGATACATGCTCAAAACCCTTCATAAACAATGTATGTGTAAAGCTTGAGTTGTGACCCCATTTTGGAGGATGATTTGAGTTGTGATAACTTGTTTATTTTGGTGTCCAATGACCATGGGTGACGTCTATGTATGTTTAGGAAGGGTTTAGAAGTGGCCATAGGCACAAGTTATGATATTTCACAACTGGTGTCACAACTATGCTGAAACTATCATAACCATGACACTTTAGTCTAATGTCTTTCATGGCCAGGTGTCACGACCAGCTATATTTGTCATGGCCATGATGACACTATTCACAGTAATAATGACCTATGTTTAAATAATTTTGGTGGTTTTGAAACATGTCAACCATGCTTAAATGTCAAAATATGATGTAAAATCATATGAAAACATGTTAATGAGTATAAATGTGACATGTGAACATACATATAAAATAAGGAAACATGATGGAAATATAAAAGAATGAGATTGAAATAAAGGGATACTTTGATATAAATGCCTATATTTCTACCTGAGGACCAGAATTAGGATAGGTGGTGCACCATTAAGCGGTTTTACGATACCGAACCAGTTATATGTTTTAGGAACTAGGTGGCTTAAGCTCGTGGAGTGCCCTTGATCCCAGTTATATATAGATGATATATTATAATCAGATAAGGTGGCTTAAGCTCGTGGAACATCCTTAGTCTTGTTTACATAGATATATTATGATCTATCAAGGAGGCTTAAACTCGTGGAATGCTCTTGATAGGAAATCAGAGTGAGTAGGATGGCTTAAGCTCATGGAGAGCCTCCTATTCCATACCCCATATCCGGACAGACCGGGAATGAGATTTGGGCTAGTAACTAGAAAATGTGATATGAATAGTAATTATATGTTGAAAAGGATTAAGGTAGTGATTACAGAATGAAATGAAATGTATGGTGACATGATTATTAATATTACAAGAAATTGTATGCTACACCTAGAATTGATATACGCTCGAGCCTTTGAGAGGTCAATACGTTGATTAATAAATGAAAATATCAAAGTAAAGGAAGAGAGATGTGATCTACATATCACAATAAAATTCATAAAAGAAATATGGTATATGTGTATATAACAATTGCATGAGTGGCGAATGCCCTGTCAATGTTTGTGATTATGTATTTTGCATATGACTGAATGACAAAATGATGATAACATTTATTGTAAATGATGTGATAACATGTTTTGTTGATTTGCATATGTGTACTACTAAGCCATGTGTAGCTAAGCATATTTCATATGTACGCAGGTCATGGAGCCAATATAGAGTCAGTGTAGCAGTTGATAGTAGAGATGCCTAAGCCCATGTAGAGGAGACCATGCATATCGGATCTGGGTTAACATATTCATAGCATGCATTTATATATTGTTGCATTGATTCATGAGGATGTAATTAATCATGTTTGTTAACCTATAATTATGTAAGATGATGTAAAGTAAAAGAAATAGTAAAGAAACGAAAAGGGAAAGAAAAGAATTGAAATAGCTCAAGTAAATATAGTTAAGATGCATAAGGCAAGGGCCTTATTGGCCCATGATATTATATTATATTATAAGTGATAGTACAGGCAGATAAGAGTTAGTATTAGCTAGTTTTGTGTATATTTGATCAATTAGACAAGTGGGTCCAAACGAATATATATATGCATAGTATATGATGATAACTGAAAATGGAAAATTTTAGATTTGAATAGGATATAGTTACCCAAACTGTAGCACTTTCTATGTATTATAGAATATACTCGTAATATGTGGAGGGTGTTACAAGACATGCCGAATATGCCTAAATGATTGAGTATGATGTTATAATATATGAAAACATGTTTGTGGACCTAAATATGCTATGCTATGTGATTATGATTATATGTTATAAATATTGATGAAATACATAAGATGGGGATAAAAAAGGAGAAGATACGATAGTATAAATACATATTTCTCTACCTAGGGACTACTTTAGGGTAGATGGTGTACCATAAAGGGGATAAGCAATACGCATTGACGAGTCTATGAGTGAGAACGGGGAGAATGGAGCTTGGAAAATGTCTCTGCTCCTGGTAATCATAGATTTATACTTAGTCAAGTTATTTCGAGCTTGGTAAGCTTTCTTAACTTGAGATTCTGGTGAGTAAGGTGACTACTTCAGACAAGTGCGCCTACTTCATACCCTATATCCAGCTAGTCCGGGAATGAGATTTGGGTTATTTATTGAAAAGTGGAACGAAGTATGGTGGAGCATTTAATAAAGCTATATATTAAAGTGAGAGATGAGACATGAAAATATGTAAAGTATGAATAATATGATAAAGAACATCAGATGTAATATGATATACATTGAGTATTGCATGAGTTAATATGATATTTCTCTATGTTATTTATGCATTGGTTTCTATGTTCATATGTTATGATATATATTCATATACAATATACTTGTATGATTGTGTGGGAAAATTCCAATGTTTATATGTACCACTAAGCTAGAGATAGCTTAACATGAATTTTCTCACACAGGTTCAGGAGCTTGTATACATTAGAGTTGAGGTTGAAAAGAGAAGATAGTGGCCATATCAAGAGAAGACTTTGTGACCCGGTTTATGGGTCTATGACCCCATCTTTTGTGTTGTATATGAACATGCATTTCATTTGCAAATAAGAAGTATGCAATGTATCTTTTGATAATATGATGTAAATATGTGGACATGTATGAGGCTTATAGCCATGAACCAAATATATTGGTAATGAAAGAGAAAAGAAAAAGAAAAGTATGTATGTATGTTAATATGATGAAAGTTTTTATTTAAACCGATATAAGACAAGTATAGATAGTGACATTTTGCCCATGTAATAAGTATCGTCCTATTATATAGGTGGGGCATCACAAGGGCAAAGTAAGTTACAATATTTCTCCAAACCTATCTTTATCAATCTTCTTCCTCCTTTCCTCCACTGTTTGACTTTACCATCGGAGAGGGTTTATTGGAACAGCTCCGGTAACCCTTCTCTAACTCTCTCTTGTCTTACAGGATTAAGAGGTACTGGAGACCTAGTCATCATATACTATTATTTTATTTTATTTAATTTTATTATAAAGTAATAGAAGTGGGGTTCATAATAATTTATTTATTTATTTAAAATTGTCTCTTTCTTCTTTCATCTTTTGTAAGTTTTTAAATTCTCTCTTTTATTTAAGGCTAAATTATATATAAAAAAAATCATGAATTTTGTACTATATCACAGTTATGGCCAATTTTTTAAAAATTTGAGTTTAGTTATATGTACTTCAAGTTTTGTAATAAATCTTGTCTTGAGTGGACTGTACCTCACTCCAAGCCTATATGGTAATGATATGAAAAAATATTAAAAATATAAAACAATATGGAAAATACTGTGGAACTTATGTGGAAAAAATTGTCATATTGGTATAAAAACCAAAACAATACCATTTTGAAGACTATATTTTTTGAAATAAATCCATGAATCTCCTTAAAATTGCTACTTTCTCAAAATAGATTCCGTTATAACATGATTTATCACTTTCTTAGTCAAATGGTATTGTTTTAGTTAGGTGGGAGGAGTAATTTGATGTGCAAAATAGTGTTGTTTTTATTTATATACTCATATGACAATTTTTCTTACATCAGTTCCATTATGTTTTCCACGTCATTGTTTTATATTTTTAATATTTTTCCATGTCATCGCCATATAGGCTCGGAGTGAGGTATAGTCCACCCGAGACAAGATTTGTTACAAAACTTAAAATACATATAATTAAATTCAAATTTTTAAGGAATTGACCATAATTGTAATAAAGTGCAAAATTCATGAATTTTTTTTTTTGGGTGTAATTTAGCCTTTATTTAATTGCTACATCACCATTTGTAATTGGCTTGAAAGTTCTAGTAAGTCTATGATTTTGAGATGGATATAGAGTGAGATATCCTTAGAACAACAGCCACCAATAGCCCAACAAGGGCTCATATGTCTTTTTCCATATATTGTTTGACCGTCAACTTTTATTTAATTTATGTTTTGCCATTTTCAAATCTTTTTCCTTTAGATGTAATGCTACCCATAATAAATATATTTAAATATTTAATTTACAAAGCTAAATATATTTTCTATTTTTGAATCTTTTGGGAACATCTTCTTTTTAGTTCTTTCTTTTATTTACAAGTTTAGTCACATGATTTGCTCATCACAATTGCAATCCACTCTCATAATCAATGTCTTGTTTTCTAGTGCCTACATGGGTGGAGCTACATTGAAAGGTATAGAGTCACTTCATCTCATAAAAAAATTTAAATGATTTAATATATAATAGTATATAATGTGTGATTTAAAAAAAGATTTAGGTGATTTCATATATATATATATATAATTTCTTATAGTTATATGCCATCTTCTATAATTTTTGTTATGTTCTTTCATATAATTGTTAACAGTCATTATGTTATTTTATCTGCATAACTATGTAATAGCTATCAATTATATAATTTTTGCTATATTTTTTATATAATTGTTGACAGTTTGATGTCATTATAGACAAGGGTGGAGCTAAGATTAGATATAGAGGGGGACCAACAATAACCAAATTATAAATGATCAAATAATAATAATAATAATAATAATAATAATAATAAAATTTAGATACATTATATAATTTAAATGCATAAAGTATTTCTCCTTCAATGTCAGTTTTTCGACATATAAAAAGCATTACAGAAAATAACTTTAAATAAACATTCAAGCTATAAGAGAAGTGCTATAAATGCAATCACCTTTAGCACTACATGTACATAATTCATTTATATGAATAAAGATATTTTTCATTATATTAATTTTCATTTAATATGAATTAATAAGATCTTAAATTGATTAATGAAAGTTCTTGATACAAAATATAGCGTGAAAGAAATCATGATGAGATCATGATGTGAGATTCCTATCATGTGAAATTAAGTTTGTATTTAAAATATCCCTAGCCATAGGATCAATGAAACATAACACTATTGATCAGGACAATCTAACATATGTTATACTCCTTGATTGGATTAAGTAATAGTTCTCATAACCTATAAGCATGAGATGTTTAGAGTTAACATGTCGATGCTTGCAATAATAGTCAATTACATTGGAGACCAGCTATGAGATTATCATTTGAATGATCTATATTTATGTCAATGATAATCTCATCATAGCAATGATACAAATATCCTTGGACTTGAGGTGCTCAAAGTTATCTTGTATACTGATCATGTGCTTTGACTCCATTCCTTATTGCCTTAAGGGAGGTCGCTCACAAAGTGGTGATTGGGTACAACTTGAGGTATTCGAAGGTAGTTGGATAGAAAATAAAGGATTCACCGCTTTTGTTAGAAGGAGAGTATGTCAACGGCCTCTTATTAGGATCATTATTCGGGAAACTTTAGCCAAAGTAGGAATGTCTTGAAGAAGGTCTTCGAAGACATATCTTTAAGAGCAATGAATCTTAATGACATGTACTAATATCACTTGGACTAGATGTGAAGTAGTCAATCTAATAGGAGTTGACACTTAGACCATGCTCTAAATCGAATGAGGGTGAAAGAATGAATTGCACAGAAATTGTCTATGGAAAGGTTTTTAGTCAGACCATTGACTTTCCAGTCAATTTAAGGTCATGATATATTGCTAGATACTGCTCATGACTTGCTCGAGATCAAGTGTTGATCTGAGTGGCCAACATAACTGGAAACCTGATGGGTCACACGCATTGAAAGTACATAGAGGAAGTAAAATGGGCTTTTGGATTGGATCTAAAACTGAGAGAGAAAAATTGGTATAGACAGTGTCGGGAATGATACATTCTCGAACGGGACAAATGGTATTCTTGTTAAGGGCAGGAAAATCTAGCTCGCGTTCAGAAAAAGTTACAGGAGCAAAATTGCATTATGTATCGATTGGGACATGGAATGTCACGACCGAGAACATCCTAATTTTGAGCATATCCCAATTGGAAAATATTTTTCCTGACCGGGAAAGACATCAGATAAGGAAACCTAATCTAATCAAGATTCTTTGAACGAGTGCTCCAAACCCTAATCATTTAAGGACTATAAATAGTCCTTTTTCAGACCTCATAAGCTGCTGCAACAAAGGAAAACAGAAAGAGTTTGTGTTCCTATTCTCTCCATTGCTCATTCTCTTACTAGCACAATAGATTGTGTAAAACCAATAGCCTTAGAGTTTTCTTCTTCGTTACCTTCATATGGATTTCTATTAGAGGTGATCCAAGAGGATTACTATGGTTTGCGATAACTTGGTAAGGCGAATCGAAGGATAGAAATCTCTGATAAAAAGGTAATCATCTTCAAACCTTAATTTTGGTTAATCAATCATAGCTACATAGGGCGATTTCACAAGTTTGGGTTTAAAATTTCAATTTTTGCTGCGTTAGATATATGCGATATATTTGGTATGAAACTCAACAGTGGTATCAAAGTCTCCCTATGTTTGCTTTGATTGATTTTAATTTGAAGAACAATGTGATTATATATAAAATTGATAATTAGGGTTCTTGTTATTCAATTGGATTGATGTTGGCCGTTGATATGTTCATCACCATTAATATGTTCATTTGATGATTTAAGAGTAATGGAAATGAATGGTTAGATACAAATATGATTTGTATGGTTAAATGGTGAGATTCGTTTTATTGCTGAAAATTACTTTTAAATTGTTTAAAGTGATTAGTAATTTTAATTTCATGGTTTGCACATTTTAAGTATTCATGTGATTATTGCCTATGATTGAAAATATGTTGAGAACATTGTTTCAATCTTTAACAGTAGTCATTGCAAAGTTAAAAACCTTTTCATCTTTTGGAAGTCGCATAAGTCCCAACTGGGAAAGTGTTCCTAATCGAGCCACTGTGCAATTCCAATTTTATTTTAATTAGTACTTTCTAATTTCTAACACCTTTAATTCATAAAATATGAGTTTTGTGAATTTATTTTGATGACCTTAAATATGTCTATAATTTTAATTTAATCCTTTGAATTCCATTTTAATTCTAGAAGTGAAGAATTCGGTTTGGGTGTTTTGTGACTAGCTTGTTGAATCGAGTTAAGTTAATTTGGATTGACTTGAGTTGGTCTATGAATGCCCAAATAGATGACAAAGTTTTATGGAATTATTGGGAATTTCGAATTTGATTCAATTTGGGATTGAATTAATTTTATTCTAGTGTGACTCCACTATGACATATATAAAATAATTAAATTGTTTAATTATTTAATATCAAAATTTAAGGTGAATTAATTAGGAATTAATTTCTGGAATATTGGATTTGTTTAATAATGAGATTATGATAAATCCAAAATGGAAGTTACATTTAAATAAGGAATTAATTTATTCAATCAAAGTAGGCAAATCGGGTAGTTTTGATTTGATCAATTAATTGTTTAATTAACATAATTACCATATTAGAAAATATTTCTAATAAATCATATTATTATTTGATGAGATTAAATAATGGAAATATGCATTGGCCAAAATAAGAATCCAAAATTATTAATTTTCTATATTACATGTTTTGCATTAGAGAATGCATGCTAAAGGTGTATAACATGATGGATGATTATGGACTAGTCCAATGTGATTGTTTATCCATGGATTTTAATTTGTGTAATTTCGTAAATAGGATCTGCATATCTCTGCCTCTCTTTTACCTTCTCTTGTATTTCTCTTCTCATCTAACTCTCCTCAAATGTAAATTGAAGAGTTCTGGTTTTGTAATTATGTAATTAGATTATATAAGATTAGTATAGATAAGAAATGCAAAGGAGCAAGAAGCAAGAAGACAGTGTTTAATGTCCAGCAATTTAGGTCCCGATTGCGTATGGCCTTAATCGGGCGTGCTAGTCCAATTGAAGTCTAAATTTGGACCCATTGAAAAATGATAAATTATAAGAAAAATAAGTAAAGATATTATTATTTGGGAATTAAAAAATTAGTGCAAGAACTAGAAAAGAAAAAAAATTAAAATCACTATGGATAAGATCGGTATTATCAAAATTGTTGGGGGAAAATTTATGAGAAAAAGAAGAATTTGTGGCAAAAGAGAAATTTCTCATAATTAAAAATTAATCAAGATTAATTAAACTAATGAACCAATAGGAAAAAAGATTAAGCTAATTAATGAGATCCATAAATTCTTATCTTAATATAAAGTCAAATATGGGAGGAAATTTCCTCATTCCTTCACCAAAAATATCATAAACTTATCTTCTTCTCTTCTTCCTCCTTGTGTCATCCCCTTCTCAAGCCTTAACTCTCCATTTTTGAGTCAATCAAGCTTCTAAAAGAGAGGTAGAGACGAGTTTAGAGAGAGAGAGGACAAATAATTAAGGAGTTTTCGCCATTGTGAGCAAGAGAGAAAGAAGGAAAAAAGAGAAAAAGGAATTGGGGGAATTTCGGCCTACCTTAGAAAACCATCAATGTGAATTTCTTCTTCTTAAATTCAACATTTTTTCTTCCATTTGAAACCCATGTGGATGATTGTTGTGTTTGGAATTGATAGATTAGGGTTCTTGGAGATCATGTGAAAGTGTTAATTGGTGGAGAAAGATGAGAGTAAACCCTAAGTTGCTTGTGAATAATGGTTTTGTGACTTAGAAACTAAAGAATTAAGACTTATATAGATGAGTAAAGGGCTGCCTAATGAATGAGAATTAAAGGAAAAGATGTTAAAAAATGATTAATAGTTGATAAGTGACTTGAGGAAAGGAATATGGAACAAGTTGGGGCTGATTTGTTTGTAATGAATCGAGTGAATGATTTTTTATTATAATGAACATAAATAAGGTAATGAAATAAATGAATTAAGATATGGGATGGGGTGGATAACACATTAGGAACATTAAACATTATTCATGCATGAGCATTGGCTATACATGCCATATAATTATGAAATATTGTTTATTGTGTTAAGGCCAAACAAATGAGCAAAAGAGTAGTCATCAAGAGGTGGATAAAGAGAAGGAAAAGACCACCTAGTAAGTGAAGAAAATAAAGAAAAAAGAGGAGAATTGGGGCTTATTATGTATGTGTTTCTTTGATAAAAATCCTATATGCCATATAACTATGAAAATTGTGTGTTATGCACGTGGTTTGCAATGTTGTGTGTTAAATTGTTGTCTTTATAGTTTTGTAGTAAATTGGTGTGAAATGTTGAGGTTTATGAATGTATGAAGGTTTGGAA
The DNA here is from genome assembly GCA_949630135.1 of Balakata baccata. Classification (NCBI taxonomy): domain Eukaryota; kingdom Viridiplantae; phylum Streptophyta; class Magnoliopsida; order Malpighiales; family Euphorbiaceae; genus Balakata; species Balakata baccata. Next base: position 18,833 of record CATIWF010023514.1, on the reverse strand, counting down.
ATTTTGGACATAAGCATGATTGCATATAGTTATGGAATTAATTAATTTATAATAAGACCAAGAGATGCCCTGTTTTAAATTCATTGGAACAACCTTGATGAATTTGATCATAACTTATGTTGTGGTAATTGAATTGGTATGAAACTGATTGGAAATGAAAGTTAATTACAAAAAATATTATGAAGAATATAAGTTGTAATTCGGGTTGCAACTAGATCTAAAATTATTTACAAAATCTCGAACCTAGAGGTTCCAAGAAAATACTGAAAAAAAATTGATTGAACACCTCATAGTAAAATGACCATAACTTTTAGTAGAAAATTTGGATTCCATTGATTCTCTTTGCAAATTCAAGCTAAGAGAATAAACTAAAAGTTTAAAAAAGACTATAAGGTCTAAATCAAACTAGAAATTGACTGAATTGGAGGCTCAAGTTCAAAGTCGAAATCTGCTAGAAGCATAAAATTTGTATTTTGATATTTTTTATGTGGTGTGATGTGTATGTGTGATGTGTATTGGAAATCTTTATATATATATATATATATAGAGAGAGAGAGAGAGAGAGAGAGAGAGAGAGAGAGAGAGAGAGAAGTATTGATGGAAATTATAATAACAACAATAATAGTAATGTTAACAATAATATCAAAGTTAGAATACATATAGTCTTGAACTAGAATAGTGAATAGTTTAACATGCCAATTAGGGGAAGAATAAAATACGTGCTCGACACAATATTGTAAAAGTCGTAAACAACACATTCTTGATGCCGGTAATGGCACAATTAAAAAAAAGAAAAGAAAAAAAGAAGAAGTCGGTAATGATATTATTTTAAGAAGCCGGTAATGGCATAATTATGAAGCCAATAATGGTAATCCGGTATTCCTATTGATGAGTTCGGATATAGGTATTATAGACTTGAAAAAAATAAAAAAAAATGCAACGAATAAATTTAATAATGGTAAGTTTATTGTATACATATTGATTATGAAAATAATTATTTACATGTTGTACATAAAAAAAATTGTGATAATATATGGAATTTCTTTTGTGATGTATTTAGTATTATAAATGTGACATGTATTAAAATATATATGTATATGAGATGTTTATCCTATGAAACACTACTAAACTAATAGTTTAGCACACGTGGGTTTTCCATCGTGCAGGTCCAGAAGATTTGGAAAGTTAGGGTAGCTGTTAGAAGAAGAATGAAATCTAATAAAAAAAAGCAGCTTAAAGCATCAAGTTATTTTTGGTATATTTTGTTAAAGCCTTGTAATATATATATATATATATATATATATATATATATATATATATATATATATATATATATATATATATATATAATCAAAGTTTTCTTTCATGTAGTATATATTGAGGTATGTAACATTAATATAATGAGTACAATTTTGCTGTAATTATATGTCTAAGTATAAGATACAAGTTATGAATTTTTGACTGTGCAAAGTTTTTTTTATTTGGATACACAATTTATATACAATTAAAAATATAGTATTAATAATAATAAAATAGAAGTGTTTTTCTCTGGCAAAGTTTTCAAGACAGCTAGGCTGGCAATACTCACTTACCTTGCTATTCTAGAGTGGGGTAAGGAAGTCTTATATGGTGCTATTTACAATAAGACTTAGAAAATAGAAATTTGACTTCTATATTTTTTATGGGTTGTAATTCACACATCTACCTAGATGAAACATAGTCAATCCTTCTATGGCTTGAAAGATTGATGTTAGATTGTCCATAATCAGTTCATATAATTAATGTAACTTTTAATATATGTCTTGGATGAATAGATATATGTTAAATGCCATAATTATGATGAGACTAAGAGAAAGAAATATCTCATTTAATAATTATTAAAACTGACTTCTTCCATTAATATAGGGAGAACCAAAGTTATTTAGAGTTTGGATTGTTGAGCAAACCCAAGCTTGCTCTACAAGAATATGTTTGAACCATGAAATAAAATTTCACGACTAATGGGCTGATTTTAATAACAAGCATTCATTTATTGGGCAAACCCAAGGTCAATGTGGATTGAGGCGAAATTGGATAGTGTACATGAGATGTACATGCATCAACAGTTGATAACTCAATTAGTATACATACATCAACAGTTAATAGCACTAGATTTGATAGTTGTATGAAAATGCAATTGGTATGAATTAGATACCAACCAATTGACCTAAGGTGGCTTGTTAGGCAAACCCAAAGTCATTCTTAAAGATATTGGATATCGAGCCACTAGGAGAACTTCCATATAGATTCTCTTAAATTCAAAGTGAGGGCTATGGATTTGCAGTAAAATAGTATGAGCCATAATGCGATTATTAAATACCTAATAATGCATTTATGTACATTCTCTAACATATTTTCTTTTACATCTAGGTTGCTAAAATCATGTCATTAAATATGAACCTGGGCTCAATACTCGAGCCAAATAAGTTGATTGGGCCAAATTTTTTAGACTGGCTTCGGAATTTGAGAATTGTTCTCAAAGTCGAGAAGATAAGCTATGATTTGGATGAATCACTTCCTTCTCTTGCTACTGGAGCATCTGCTAATGAGCATGCTGCTTACAAGAAGCATCTAGATGATAGTGAGTTTCGGGTCAATTGGGGGTCATGATGTTGCTAGATATCGATCATGACTTACTCGAGATTAAGTGTTGATTTGAGTGGCCAATATAATTGAGTTTTTAATGGGTCACATGCATTGAAAGTGTGCAGAGGAAGTAAAATGAGTTTTTGGATTGGATTCAAAACTGAGAGAGAAAAATAGGTCCAGATAGTATCTCGCTCGAGAATGGTACATTCTCGAGCGGGACAAATGGTATTCTTGTCATGGGTAGAAAAGTCCAACTTGCATTTAGAAAAATTTATTAGACCAAAATTGTACTATATCCCAATCGGGACATGGGATGTCATGACCTAGAACAACCGATTTTAGGCATGTCATAATCAGAAAATGTGTTTTTCTACCGTCAAAGGCGCCAGATAGGGAAACCTAATTTGATTAGGATTCTTTGAATTGAAAGAGGGTTTCAAACCCTAATCGTTTAAGGACTATAAATAGTCATCTTTCAGACCTCAAAAGATGTTGTAACAAAAGAGAACAGAAAGAGTTTGTGTTCCTATTCTCTTATTAGCACAAGAGATTATGCAAAACTTATAGCCTTAGGGTTTTCTTATTCGTTACCTTCGCATGAATTTCTGTTAGAAGTGATCCAAGAGGATTACTATGGTTTGCAACAACCTAGTAAAGAGAATCAAAGTACGGAAATCTTTGATACAAAGGTAATCATCTTCAAACCTTAATTTTGGTTAATCGATCATAGCTACATAGAGAGATTTCACGAGTTTTCTTTTAAAATTTTAATTTCCACTATATTATATATATGCGATATGTTTGGTATGAAACCCAACAAAAGCATTTAAAACTATTATATGATAAACTAAATGTATTTTAATAAGTAGTCAAATAACAGAGAGAATAGCAAAAGATAACCATATTATATAAGTTCAAATATAAAAATGCAGTGGAAAAAAAGTGCAATAAGGAAGAAAAGATAAGTGTAAAGTGCAGTTGGTGCAGAGTGCATAAATTTCGTATATACAAAATAAATACATTTCAATGAGTAGCCAAATCAGAGAGATAATAGTAAAAGATGATCATATTATATAAATTCAAATATAAAAATGCAGGGAAAAAAGTGCAATAAGAAAGAAAAAAAAAGTATAAACTGTAGAAAAATGGTGCAGAATGCATAAATTTCGTATATACAAAAATAAATAGTTAAATAAAATAGCCAATAGTAAAAGGGACCATATATAATTTCAACTATAAAAATGTAGTAGAAAAAAAGTGTAATAAGGAAAAAATAAATAAATGCAGAATGTAGAAAAATGGTGCATAGTGCATAAATTTTAAATATGCAAAAATATATTGCTTTTGATAACTATTGCAAACATATATTTTTTTTTTATGTATTTGATAATTATTAATTTTATGTATTACCAACATAAAAAAATAATAAAATTTGTTGTAGTATATGTTCAAAATTCTTATAGATTTTATAATTCCTTCTAAGCAATTGGCATTTCAGGTAACAAAACGAGTAGTAGTAGGAGTAAAATTTAAATTTTACTTAGAATTTTTTTTTTTTTTAAAAAAGTTGAAAGGGCCCGGGTCCCCCATCGTACACTTGCTGCTGCCCCTGATTATATATATGTATATATATTTACAATCATACATACAAAAATAACTTTACAAATATTATTTAGCAATTATATATATATATATATGATTCTGGTGAGTATATTTTATGGCTCTGTCACTAATTGTTTATATACATGGATGTGTGATTGAGGTCTTTCTATTCGTTGAAACCAACTCGGGCCAATCATTTATTTAAGACATTTTATTCAAAATTAATGGGATGTTTGGTTAAGCTTTTTGGTGCAATTATTACCTGTTTGATATCCAATAGTTACTTTAATATTTCAAACAGTAGTTAACTTATTCTAGGCTAAACAACAACTGTTTCAAAAGGCTACATTTTGGAGATTTTTTTAGAACAATTGGAGTTTAGACAAAACTATTTATTTCAAAAATTAGGACTTTATTTTAATATTTGTTCATATTCTACCATTTAATCCATTATATTATATTGTATCATAGAAAATTATATTAAAATTATATTAAATTAATTAAATATATATTTATATTTTTATAATACACATTCTTGAAAATTTGTATTCATTATTATTATTATTATTATTATTATTTAAAGTAATCATTTTATTTTTTTATTCATACATCAAAAAGAATATATATTTTATATTATACAAATAATACCCTTATTGTTAATTTTATATGGCTAAATTATATAAAAAAAAATCGAAACTTTCATTTATATCAAAAATATTATGTACTTTTAATTTTTTCAATTAAATGAACGAACTTTTAATATTCTGTCAATTTAAACATTTTTTTCAATCTGGTAGAAAAATTACTGATTTATCTGAATTTTTTGACGAAATTTTTTTTTTGTTGACAAAAACTTATCAATATTTTATAAGTATTTTATTTGTTCACATGCAATATAGTGTTAATATTTTAATATTAATAGCATTGACTAAGCAGCTAATTTGTAAAAAAATTTAGGCATGTCAGAAATTCTTTCTACCAAATTGGACGGAATATTTAAATTGATAAAATATAAAAAGTTTGTGTATTTAATTGAAAAAAAATTGAAAATACATTATTTTCGATACAATTATAAAAGTAAATATTTTTTTTAAAGCAATTTAGCCCTTTTATAATCTATAGCAATAATTCAATCAATTTTACTATATGTTACTAGCTATTAGCCACCCACTGCTATCTACGTTCAACAACTAAATCAAATGTGCCTAAGACATACTTTTGCAAAAATAATTTTTCATTGAGCTTCTTCATCATCGGAGGGTAAATGCCTACCAGCATACATTTTATGTATATGCTGAGTTGTCTAAACTCTAATTAAGTTTGTCACATTTAAGGTGGAAAAGTGAAGCGTTATTCATAACATATATATATATATATATATATATATATATATATATATATATATATATATATATATATATATATATATATGTAATGATTGTTCATACTAATATTTAAGAGGGCATAATCGGAGGAGCCGTGTGCTTCAATGGCATGAGTTCAGTCCCCTCCTAAGATTTTAGGATCAAGACCCTTACAGACAAAATATATATAATAATAAGTACATTGCATAGTCAAGAAAAGCTGCATTAATGATTTTTTGATGACCAATAATATGTGCATTATGTAAATAGAAAACTTTTATATACTTATAAATTAAATTAACAAAAAAAATTTATAAATAACATAATTATAACTAATATACTTATCTAGTATTTTATCACATATTTACATCTAATTTATAAATAAAATCATAAATGGAGTATAAAATTTCTCTTTGTTCGAATAAGATCATGTGCGGGCGTGCTCTTTATCACATTTTCCTTACTCTATTAATACGGAGACATTAAAAGAAATTCCTTTCTATATCTAATTTTTGAATAAATTAGAAACCAACCCTCTCTGTTTTATATTTATTAAATTATATAGTCATTCGGTTAAATTTTAAAACATTTACCATTAATCAGAAATAATAATATAATAGATCAAATTTCCGAGATAAATAATAATTTTTTTCTAATATTTAATTAATCATACGACATTTTTTAAAGTTATTTCTTCCATGGTCTTTTTTACATTGTTAGTTCTCTCTCTTTTTCTGATGGAGGACCATCTTCCATGATTTTCCACTACATCTAAAGGAGTCATCACAAACCATAATAAAAGATCTGCCCATATGTACGCTAACGTTTAAGATTTTGATCCATAGATGAAATATGGAATAAACAACATTTCCTGGAGTACTCCTATGTAACTGTGTCTTTTGGGAATCATTCTCCCACTTGTTCCTGCTTTCGAGTTATTCCTTTGATTTTGAACACTGCTGATCCACAATCTTGTAAAATGACACATTGCTATCTATATCACCGCTGCTGGGAAATTGTCTCTATAATTGTGGCATCCTGTGACTCAAGTTATGTTATGCTTTCAGCTTGATCAATTTCTCCTACAAATACATAATCCTTTGAATGTTGAGAATATCCTATAAAAATGCACTTTTTGCCTCCTTGAGTCCAGTTTTCCATACTTATGAGAGGTGTCGTGCACATACATTACTGATCCCATGACTGCAATATGCACAAGTCAGGTTTTCTACCTATCTATAATTCATAGGGTGTGTAAGCAACAAATTTAGAGAGTATACAGTTAAATAAAGGCTGCAATCATCAGTGCATCTTCCCTATAGGAAATTAGTAAGACTGCGCCATCATATATCTAACCATAATATGTGTCATCATAGATCTAACCATCTCAAGCAAAGTTCTATTTAAGAACAACTTGTACTGCTGAGTGCCAACACTATTATATCATGTGATTACAATGTCATTAGCTTACAACTTCATTTGTTGTGAAGTGCTAGGAATTGTTAATCGTCTTATAATTTTTTTTCCCATCACGTAGATCCTCAAACTAATATGATAGATACTCATATCGGCAATTTGTTCTTAATACTTTTAGACTTTCATTTAATTGATTTTCAACTAAACTCATAAATACTCAATCTATTGCTTCTAACTAATGAGAGATCAAATAAACATGACCATAATGAATATAATCGTCAATAAACATGATGAAATATGAGGCTCCATGTCTTGCCCTCATACTCATAGGACTACAAGATATCAGAATGGATCCTTTGAAACAAAAATTCAGCTCTAGTTCCTTTTCCTATGGTTTTTTAGTTGCTTTACCTGCTAATAGTCCATGTTTTGCCAACCTATTCATTCTATTAGGACCAATGTGTTCTACCCTAGAATGCCAAATGTTAACATCTAAATTTGGGGCAATAAAGCAACAGCAGTTATTAGAAAACTAATTAGAACCGCTAATTGTGTCTAACACAATAAAACCTACCAAACAAATAACTATAACCATCAAATATGGAGTCATGAGTAATGTCAATAAGTGTCTAATACGTATCAACTGTTAAACAAATCGCATGGTGAAACTGTCCCACTACAAAATATCCTACAAAATATCCCATATACCTACTTTTTCAATAGTTAATAAAGAATTTTTCTAAACAAACCCATCTATAAAAGCTTGAAAAGACACGAAGGAGACAAGCTAATCCAGAAAACTTCTAATTCATTGCCCACTCCAATCCTCATATTCATCATATACAATTATAAAAAATTAATCATTGCTTACTCCAATCCTCATATTCTAAAATGGCACAAGAGATACTCGTGAACATAAGAAAATAAGTTTCTATGTAGTACAATATGAACTCCCAGAAAAATAAAAATCTCTTTCCTTTGAGTAAATAAACTTTTAAGTACATAAATCTTTGTGCAATGTTAAAAATAGTCACTATTTCAAATAACTGTTCAACACTTACCACTTACTTCATTGGTTGGTTAGGAAGGCGAAAAATGAAAAAAAAAAAAGGAGAGGCTCCAAGACGCAGTTGAAGCAAAGGTTTAAAAGCCTAATCGAGCCACCAAATCCTAGAAACAAACTCAATGCCTCCTCCAAATATCACCACCATTCAAGCATATATATCATGGGACAAGACTTGCCTGAATCAAACCAATTACATATAGTTATGTTTTAATTGATTTGATTTATGAACTGAATCTAGGAATTTTTCCTACATCATGCACCAACACTATCAAAGATATGGTATGTTGAGCCATCTTTTCTCTTTTTTGGATCTTTTATTAAAGACACTCTAAAATTGCATCTTTTCCCCAAATTGCCAATGGCAGACATTCCATAATCTAAGGGCAACCAGATTTCTGCCACAAACAAGAAAAGAAACTTGGTCCACACCAACAAAATACAGCCAAACAAGTTTCAAAAAGACAAATGGTATCATTCATAATACCACCACAAATTTTTTTTTAAAGTCCTGTTTAACTATGTTGGCAGTTGATACAAGTCAGCAACCCAATTGCATAAGCATTCTAACCAGAAATTCCAGAACATTCTTGATCCTTCTAATAATGCAAAACAGTACGTGTTGCATAGTGTTCAGAACACCAAGTTTAAATTACACTCATGGACATTATCTGATGAGCAAGACCTGGATCTTGCTGCAAAAGCTCTCTCAAGTTGTTCTCCACCTCAGCCATTTGCTTTTCCAAGTATTCCTTGGAAGTCTGTTCCAATCATAACATAATTCTTTATTTTCTAAAATTAAATGGAAACAAAAGTTGCCAATATAGGATGAAAGTAAAGAAGATAATGGTTAGCATTTATAAGCTAAAGTTGGTACTACTTTCTTCACTAGAAATCATAAAATCAAGGTGTATTTGCTGATGTTCAAAATCAAGCAGTAGCATGCAGGAAACAGGCAGCTACAGATGAAAGTAATTCGCTTGGGTTTCCAACTACAGATGTTTATCAACATCATTAATATAGCAAAAGTTAGTTTAAGAAAATCAATTAAAAAAAAAAAACTAGTGTAATCACAAATAATGTTGCATCAAATTAAACAGTTTAGCTTTCCCATGAACCGCAACTCCAAATGAAGTGTCTACCTCTCACTGAGTTTGATATTGCTTTACCAAAAAATTGACAATTTGATCAATATATTCCATGTAGCAGTAAAAACAACAACAATGACAAATAGGCTTAAACTCATAGGCCATTGAAACAGCTATTTAATATGCACATGAAAAAGAGATGTACCTGTAATGAGGCAATTGTAGTCTCACTGTCCTGGAGCTTCTGCTCTTGTTCACTCATTAACACTGATTTAGGCTCCAACACAAACCTGCCCAACAAATTAAACACGTACATAGAATGAAGGAGCCAATAAAGTTGTTTCTTAAGCTGAATTAAAATTGGTTTATGCAGACTACTCACGTTCTCCCTGCATAAAGACAAAAAAGGAAAATTAAAAAAAAAAATTTGATATTTGTTGGATTCCAAAGATCCCCAGATTTATAAAAATTGTTCAAAGATTTACCAATAGATTTATAAGTATTTGTATCATCAAGCAGTTGATGAAGCTCCTCCAATGTTAAAAAAGCACGCTTCTTCTCCCCTTCCTTAATTCTTATTTGGTTTTGCACCTGAGAAATACCAAACATCCTAAATTTATTTGTTTTTTACCATATCCAAAATTAAATAAAAAAACAACTCGATAAACAAAATTACCTGCTTCAGTTTGCCAGTAGTTTCAATCATGCGACTCTGAATCTCTAGAAAAGCCTTTTTTTATAATTTTTGAAAAAAAAAAAATCAAACTTGGGTGTGAAAATTTCTTAACAAAAACGAAATGCTATAATCTATTTAATGAAATTTGGACTTACCGTTCTGTTAGTCTCGTCTGCCATTGCAGAAGAAAGGACTTGGATGTGTGGACTCAGTTGTGTAAATTCAGTAAATACCCGCTACTGCAGTATTATATGAGTCTGTTCAGGATCCGATTGCCCATTTTCAAGATTCTTTTATTCTAATCAGCAAGACAACGGTTAGGATATTTGCAAAATAATGTCCTATTTATTTATTTTGAAAAAATTCAAAATATCTATTTGTACTTTCACACTTTTCTAATTTTAAGTATAAATTTTTTTTTTGTCAAAAAAAATCTTGTAGTTTGTATCGTCAATAAATTTAAATTTTTTTTATAATAATATTAGAAAACACTGAATTGGTGTTAATGTGTAACAATTTTGCTATTTTAAATACCAACTTAACTTTTTTTTAACATTATTAAAGTAAAAAAGTTTAAATTTACTAATAATATAAACCACAAGACTCTTTTTTACCCGAAAAAAATCTTGTATTTGAAATTGTAAAAACTTGAAACTATAAGTATGTATTTTGAACTTTTCCCTATTTATTTAATATACATGACAATTTTTTATTCAACCTGAAATGTGATGAAACTCGCATAGATCAATTTGAATGCAAATTTTATTTGGATTTAGTCTTTCAAAGATGAGTTGGCTCAAAGACTCATCCGATTAACCTGACTTGAGACCCAAAAATGACACAAAAGTGATAACCCAATTTTGAAGTCATCCGACCCAACCAGAACTCATTAGTGTGTGTGTGTGTGTGTATATATATATATATATATATATATATATATATATATATATATATATCCGTTTAACTATTTTCTTTTAAAAAATGAAGATAATACTGATATGGAAGTTTCAAAGTTCAAACTAAATCCACACATGATATAACACATAATCAAACAAAAATATTAACATAATAAAAATGCATCGAAACATACATGAGCATAATTTATAGGTCCAAATTCCAATTCTTCACATAAACATAATTTTTATGTTCAAATTCCAATCCAAAAACTACATTCATGGATAATCATACTATTATCAGTAGCGTGTATACCATAGTGCATTCACAGCTTTTTATATATTAATTATTATACCACAATGGACACATGTATATTTCACATTCATAATAAATAAATATTCAAGTTGTTAATTATATTATGAATGCAGTAGTTAATTATACTATGAAATATACGGTCCTTTAATTATCTACAGAGAATTTATTATCAATGTGTTGATAATAATGAGTTAAATATCTCTGATAAAAATATAATTTTAAAAATGTTCATAACTGGTATAGGATAATGAATTGGACATTCATTGAACCTCTAGGTTATCACATAGTTTATTTTGAGGAGAAAACTCATTCTCCATGATATAATAATATCTAAATAAATCATTGGGTTCTTAAAGAGTTAAGGGTACCGAACAGTGATGCCTGATAATAACTGCACAGATAGTGCTAGATGTCAACAGTTATTATCTTGGTCATAATATATGAGTCTTTTGTGACTCGAAGTCCTTTGACTTGAGATGTCAAGACTGTCATTTCATGGGTAGCTGTGGAGGTGCTCTTGCCTTATACTGGGCTATCCGCGCTTGGTAATCTGGCTTGTAGTCACTACAGTTAGTCATGTAGTGTGACATGAGATTACCAATAGTAGGACTCATTACCCTGTAGCACTAGAGTAAGGTCCTAATGGAGTTAATATTTTGGTTCTGATAAAATAAATTCATGACTAGGAGAAATATGACTTATTCAATGTAAAATTAAATTATTAATTAGATTAATAATGATAAATCTTATTTTAATCAGAACGCAAATTATCACTCGTTAGTATATTAACTAATAAGGTTTGACATGCTGTGACCCTAATCAATATCGAGATCATAACGAGAATACTTAATATTATGATTTAGAGGTCAGAAAAATATTTGAGATTTTATCGGTAATTAAAAGGAGAATTCCAGAAGGATATTTAATATATAAGGGTATACGATGAATTCGGAAATTGTGTCCGATATAATATTAAGGAGTTAATATTATATTTCCGTTTCGATAAAATTATTGACCTTATAAGTCACACCAAATTATTTATTAGTCTAGTCCATATAAAAATGTGGGGAGTAATTTAATTAAGAATTAAATTAGAAATGATCATATATATTTTTGAGTTAAAATTAATGTTGATTAATTTTAACTATTTCTCATATTTATAATTTTAATTAAAGTGTTAATTAAAATTATAATAATTTAATTAAGTTGTTAATTAAATTAATTATAGTGGTATATACCACTATAATAGAAGAAAAGATTGATTCTATGATTAATGATGGTAGCTAGAAATGAACTATGTAATTGTTGCACTATCATTGTATCATAGATCAAAATTTTTAAAAAAAAAGAAAAAATTAGATTTTTTTTCTTTGGTCCGGCAACCTTATTAATTAAGGTTGAATTCCGTTTGATATGATTTTGGCCCTTTGGCCTAATAACCCTCCTCCGCTCCATAATCTTCTTATTATAATTCAATAAGTTTTTCTCTTCTGGTTCAGAGAAAAATTTTTGTATGGTTCAAAATTCCTCTTGTGCAAAAAAAATTTTATTTTTGCTTCAAAATTTTTTCTCTCTCATATGATATGAGTATTGAAAAAAAATATTGAGAAAAAGTTTCTAAAGTGTTAGTAGCTTTTAAATTTGCCAGAAAGAGAAAATTTGTGATCATACATCTGGGACTAGCTAAAGGAGTTTCATCAACGCAAACAAAGTTTTTGGTCTTTTTGCTTGGTTTGCATCTTGGTGATCTCGGAAATAAAAGGTTTGTTTTAATCCTTTTATTTTTCTATTTTGTTCTTTAAATCATGGGATGATTTAGGCAAAATGAATTTTATCATAAAATTTGTTTTGTTAAAAGTTATGGATAAATGCTCAAGATTAACATGAAAAATGTGTTTTCACGTCGTGCAATATTTGATTGCATGTTTCGGTAAAATTAAAAATTTTTGAAATATATAATTTTGACCGAGACCAAGGGCTCCCCTCAATCCAAATAAAAATAATGCTTCCGCTGTCATCCAATACATACATCAATGTAGACTTCAATAGTATATAAAATAATAAGATTAACACATAAACAGAAAGACTGTAAAAATTAGGGGTGAGCATCGGTCAGTTCAATTAACTAACTAAACTGAGATATGGTTGAAAAGGTTAACTGTTAACCGCATTGAAGATGCCAACCAACAGAATTTCTTCAGGCTATTGGGCTAATTGAACAATTAACCTAATTGTACCAACATATATAAAAAAAAAAATTTAAATTTCACTTTTAGGCTTGATAAATAGTGAATTCATATTTGAATTTAATTTCCAATTATTTTTAACCAATAATAGCAATAGTGAACATGATTGCCAGCCTTTATCAAACTAAATATCTATTGTGTTTTTGTTATTGGATAGTCAAAAAAATTTATATAACTTCAACATGCTTATTTGATAAGCTCTTATCTCTTATGCTAGGAAGAAGAGAGAACAATTTTCGAGTGAGGTTTGCTGTTGGGTGAAGACTGGTTCTAGAAAATTCATTGATGAGCTTGTTAAAGGGTAGTTTAGAGTTTTTCATGAATAGTTTGTTACATAGGGAAGATAATCATTAATATAAATAGAGAAGGTTGTTAGAGGAAGGATATGATGAGTATTTTGTTAGTCTTTATGACTTGGGGAGAGAACAAGCCTCTTAAATTGCTTGTAATTCCTTTTATTTCAGTTTAATAGAGATTTCCATTTCAGTCTTTGCTGCTATTCTATCAGTTCTTGTCATTATTTTTGTTAATTGATTTATTACATAGAAAGTAGTGTTGTTAAAGGTGCGCCTCGGGGCGCCGGCCTTAGGGCCTGAGCAGCCCCAAAGGCGGGTGAGGAGGCTGAGGGACGTTCTTGCCGTGTCCTGAGCCTCGCATGAGGCGCTTTTGTGGCGGGCCCGGGTGAGGTTGGCACCCAACTGCTATCCCTTGATGGTGCTACTATTGTCTCTGCTACTCACTAAAGTGCTGCTCCCCTCTCCTTTTGCTTTTTGTTTCTTTCATTAATAATTTTGACTGAAAATTCATAATATTTTCAATAAAATGGAACTAACAGCACATGCATACAATTAGAGTAGAAACCAAAACGCCAACAGATAAAGGATGATATCTCAAAGTTAAAGTGCACAAGTCATGGAGCTTCTTGTACCATTCAATCAATTAATCAAATGAAATTGTGGCAAACATGCATTCAGAAAATATTTGTGTCCAGAGGTATTTAAGTATTAGCATAAAAAGGGGCCTAGAGCTGGAAGTAGTGAAGGCAATCCTCACAGTGACCCGCTTTGATTTAACCAAACCTTAAAAATTATATATTCTTTCAATTTTGTTATATAAATAAGAAAAAAGCATGTCATTGAAATTCCTGTGAATACAATCTAAATCTAATGCCTCTTATATCCCATACAGTACATATAATAACACATTTTTAATCTCCTTTCTGCTAATTTCAGTACAATAAGGCTGCATTATTGGGTTATTTTGAATACCTATATAAGAACCTCTTGTACATATAGCTAATAGTTTATTATCTAAAAATTATTCTAATGTATTTTATTGACATTAATATGAAGAAGATATGAAAGTGATTCACAAGAAGAGATGTTTTTGGTGTGTTAATTATTTACTAGATAGAATAAGTATGTGTTATATTATAAACTTGTAATACAAGTTCTAGGTTTATTTTATTTTGTGCGCCTTACTTTCGTCAGGTGCGCGCCTCGCCTTGCGCCTTAGGAGATAGGAGCCTTTATCGCCTTGGTACATTTTTTGCCTTTAACAACTATGATAGAAAGGTAAGAAAAAAAAAGAACCTTCTACGATTATGCCACATAAAAATTACGTATTAAGCGATTTCACCAACTAAAAAACAAAAACAGATATAACAATGAATGGGAATTATCTAGAATGAAATTCACCAACTAAAAAACAAAAACAGATATAACAATGAATGGGAATTATCTGGAATGAAATTCAAACACAGGCAAACAACCAAACTGAGGTTTAAAAAAAAAAAGTGTTTTGGCTCTATTTGGTAAAATTAGTTAATAATCTAGCTACAAACTAATAATTTAGTTGTAGATGATAATCTAGTAGCCGAAAATATGTTAGATGATAATCCAGTTGACTGAATTAAGAGTGTTTGGTAAAACTAGTTGAAAAATATAAAATGAAATAAAAGAACATGCTTAAATATCCATATAAAATATATTTAAATACATAATATAAATGAATTATATATATATATGCATATTAAATAATATAAAAATTATATTAAATATCTCATCCTAATATAATAAACATTGTTATTTGATAAAAAAAAAAGTATAACTTGAAACAAAAATAATATCCACTAGCTTATAAGTTGGACCCTAGTTCATTAGCTTTTTTGAACGCTAATAGTACTAGCTTTTTTAGGATAAGATTATGATCTAGCTTTTTTTTTTTTCCAAATAAACTACTTTATCCAAACAAAAATTATTGGACAAACTAGATTAAACTTATGGTCGAACTATATTATAATATAGATTATAAACTAGTTTTGTGTTTCCAAACAGTGGCTTTATGAAATATTCTCACACTCATTACTTAGCTAGAACAAGTTTAATTGCATAATTTCATAAAAAATGATACAAGGACCATTCATTTTTGGCAAATCAAACACATGTTCTACATATATGTTAGATACAGATATGGAATTAGAACTGGGTACCCAATTCCATTCTAAAAAAAGCTAAATTACATTATGTAGTCTTTACATCAATCAATAAACCAAAAATAAAAATATAAAAATATTCACTAGTCTCTCTCTGAAAAATAAAAAAATCACAGCATCTAATATTCAGTAGTCTCTCTCTAAACAAAAAATATCACAAAGCTAATTCCATTACACAGTCCATTAGCTACAATAATGTTGATTAGAGAGCGAGGATCATTGTACCTAGCAGTAATGCTACACGTCTTCGAATTCGAAAGAAAAGAGATTAGAGAGCGAGGCAGCAACTGAAGAGGAGACCGAAGCCGGCAAAGACAAATGTTGCAATTCTAGGAGGAAGGAGAGCTGAAGAAACCGAGAAGGATTTAGGTTAGGCTTTCTTTCGATTTGGGAATTTATCGACAGATGCGTTTAGAAGAGAAGAGACCATAAGAGGGTTAATTTATCGATCATAACTGAAATGATAGCAGAAAATTACAACACATTTTTGTCCGAAAAAATAATTTAATCATATTTTCATTTTATTAAAATTAATTTCGATCAATTTTTTGATATGAGTAAACGAAAATTTAATGTGACATCAGAAATCGGGCGTGTTGACTAACGTATAATCGGAAATCTGATATAGCGGCCGATGTATCACCATAAAATTAGTATGAGTGACTTTAATAAAATAAAAATATAGTTTAGTGATTTTTTTGGGACGAAAAAATTTTTATACTTTTACTGTAATAAGAGCAAAGTTCAGTGATCATAGATAAAATTAATCCGACCATAAAAATAATTCGGAAAAGTTTGCATATTTAGAGAATAAGACAGTTTTTCTACAATTAAAAAAAAAAGATAAAATTACCCCATTGTCCCTATACCAAATATAAAATATTGAAAGACTAAAAAATGATAAAATTATCCAATTGTCCGTATTTGGTATAAAATATTAAAAGACATCGTTTTGATTACAAAATACTCACTTTGGAAAACGAAACCATATATTGTTTAAATCTCTTCAATTGCAAAACCCAATCACTGTACTAAACTTCATTTCATCATATTTTTATTCAAACTTTCATCACAAGAAGAGATTCCCAGAATGGCGACCATTGTTTCTATACTTCTAATAACAAAGAATCAAATTACGACAATAACAACCAGCAATAGTTTAGTAAATTTAATATGACAAATCCTTAAACTCTCGAGATTCATCTACACATTCTCGCAGTCCCGCCACTTCTAAGGAAATATTTGCACATTCTCGCACTCTGATTCCCTCTTATGAAAAAGTACCTTCAGCTAGTTCTTTATCAAACAACATTGCAAAAGTGACCAAGGTATGTCTTGAAACCTCTCGACAGTAGAACTTTGTATGGTAGAGTTTAACATGTTAGGGTTGATGCATATTAGTTGAAATGGAAGTAAGATTATATTATATAATTTTAATATAGATTTTATGCATATTTTGACGTTATAATATAGAAGTTAAGGGTTGATGATTAGGCTTCTATATTTATCCTTGTCGGTATAGTTTTGGAATTATGGTCGAGCATAGAAAAATGAAAGTAACTTGATATCTTTGTTGTAAAGTATTGCTTTATCTTGTATGAATACTTTTTCTAGAATTACATTAAGACCATTATTTCTGTTTTGAGAATTTCCAATCCCAACTGTATACAAATGAACTTTAATTAGAAGTATTGCTTGATCTTTTATGATTTATTGATCTTTAATGTGAGTAAGTTTTTGATATTCTTTGAATAATTTGCTAGATGATGGTAGGTAGGATCATATATTTTAGTTCGATATGTCGCCCTCAACCTTAATGTTAATCCCAACCTTAATGATAGGGATATGGTAGAGATTTTGGAACTTTAGATTAATATTCTTTTATATAGTGACTAATGATTTTGTTTGTATTTATGTCAGGTTTATGATATTCCAAAATTGGAACCAAGGGTGCAAAGAGAAAATATCATTGGCCTTAAGATTACAATGAGGTCCCAATTAGATAATTTTAAAGTCTAATCGGAGAAGATTGTCAGGCTTTTGCATATTTTGGGAAATGTGTATTTGGAGCATTACTAAAGGTATCTGAATACACTCACTCCTCTTGTAATGTCCGCTAGAGAGAGCTTAAAATTGAGTGTTATATTATCAAATATGTAGTATATAAAATTTTTAGTGAGGGTTATATGTGAGTTATATGGAATGTATATGAGATTTGGAGGTCAACCATATAAGACAAAAAAAAAAAAGAAGAGTTGGGCGGTGGAGGCTGCTTTATAGGGCAATCTGCCCACTTTTTCTTCTTAATCACTCTCTTCCATTTCTTCATCTTTCCCTCAAATTCCAGCCACAAGCCAAGCTTTTATCAATGTCAAGATTTGTACCCCTATACTCTAAACCGGACTAAAATGAACATGGGACACTACGGCTACTCCGAGCCTTCCAGGATCTCCGCCTGATAAGATAAATCTCAAGTATCCAAGGGTGCCGCTCCGGGCATAACCCCTTAACATATGGGTTTCGTTCCCATGATGGCCAACTCCGGGCCTAAAATGGTACCAAGGTTCCCTCAATGGCATGCCATCTATCCTAACTCTAGTCCTAGTTAGAGTACTTTGGGCATTTGTCTTCTTTCTCATTGTTAACCAAATGCAAGTATATGCAAATCACTTTCACGCCATATGAATATGAATTCAACATTTAATATTAAGGTCTCATCTCATGGCATAACTTAACATACATAATTGAAACTTATAAGAAACACCTCACAAGCACCCTATGGTTCACCCAGGCTGAACCGGCCTACAACATTCACAATCACTCATAATACATTCCATTCATCCATTCATAGCATATTCATCATTCATAAGCCTCAGGTTCATCAATCAGAACATGCAGGTTCATCATGCATAACATGCAGGTTCATCATGCATAACATGCAGATTCATCAATTAAATCCAAATGTGGTTATGTACATACCTCTTTGGAGCTATGCAATTACCCAAGCTTTAAGGCTTGCCTAACAAGTTTGTGGATTATCACCTCCC